>MU223830.1:336954-363236 GCA_018584345.1 Thuja plicata | reverse complement strand
AGCTATGGAGGCCAAAAATCATAGATTGATGGAAGAGGAAACATCTTGTGCAAATAATGGAGAAAAAACTCTTAATGCAATAACATCCTCAATTAATTAATAACCATCGAATTGAATAATTTACAAACAGGGAATCCTTATAAAAGGATACCGAAACCCTAAATGGGAAACCCTAAAGGGAAAATCTAGGTTGCATAATAATAATTAATAAAATAATTAATTATTAAATGCCTAAAGTTTAGCTTAAGTAAAAGAGAGATAATAAGTGACTTAATAATTAAATCAATATGATTTAATTAATAAGTGGAATCACTTTATTACTCTAACACTGACCATCGGTGTTTTTTGTCACTTAGTGCATGCTGAACTTTTATGCATTACTGATAGCATAACCTTTATCTTTCTGGTTCTTTGAAGTCTTTGACATTTTGTATATAACCGATCAGATTATATCAAGTTGACATTAATGACAACACAATACATTAACTTATTTAATGTCTTGCATTAACTTTCTATAGCTTGATGATCATCAACTTAACATCTTCAAGCATTCAATCTGTTATAGTTCATCATTCTATTGGCAACTTTATGTTTTTGAGCTGTCATATGAAAGAAAAAAGTATTTTTATCCCCAAATTTTAATCAGAGAGCTCTAGATATTTACCTCCGGAAAAATTCTTCCTTGGAGAAAATATTGTGATACTTAGCTTCGATCATATTTTCCTTAACTTTATTTTCCTCAAAAAATCCCTCCTGCAGAATAATATCCTGAAGATCCTTAAGCTCAGATTGAATAGAAATTTTAGATTTGGAAATGTTACTAAAAACATCTTTATTCCAAGTTCTGACTTTAATTTTTATTCTCTTAAGTTTTTCAAAAACCCTAAACATAGTTGTCCCCTCCACAAAGACATCCCACCATTCAACAATATTCCTTTCTAGCTCCGGTTGTTGCAGCCATATATTTTCAAATCTGAAAGGGGTATTCCTTTTACCAAAGATAGGGTTAGCATGAATAGAGATATGGGAACATTCAGATCCATTATGATGAAGAGCTGAAAATCAACAAGAGAAGTTAAGGAGCCAATCAGAAGAGATAAGATCCTGATCAAGTTTTACTTGGATCAGACCATCTCCAACTCTTTGGTTAGTCCAGGTAAAGTTACCTCCTCTCAGCTCTAAGTCCATTAACTATTGATTATTTATGAACTCCATGAGAGCCAAACTACTATCACTTTGAGATAGGACCCCACCATATTTATTAGAGTCACAAAGGGGAGTATTGAAATCTCCTACAATCATCCAACTATCACTTTTAAAATCACATCTATCACCTTCCAGACATTTCCAAAACTTGTCCCTGCCACTCTTGGAATTAGGTGTATAGATATTAGAAAGAACCCAGCTAAAACCATCTTTGACATGACTAAATCTTATAGAGGTAATATTTCCTTCAAACTTTAAGATTTCTCCTTTAATATTATTTAAGTTCCAAAAAGTGGCAGTGCCTCCAGAGGCTCCTTCAGAGCTACAACCAACAACACCACAATTCTTAAACACTTTTATTTTTTCAACTTTATCTCTAGCCATTTTAGTTTCTTGTATGAGGATAATATCCAACTTATGATCTCTAAAAAAATTTCTAAGTAGGTCTTGTTTGTGGGGGATATTTAATCCCCTGATATTCTAGGAAATGATCTTTAATTCTTACCTTGCAAGCAGATATCCTAGATGGTATGTTTGCGCCCATCCGCAATGCTTTGCCTACTTTTCTATTCTCTAGTAAATTTACTCGATCTTCTACCCCTCAAAGATTTAGGAGTTCCTACATCCACTTTCATGGATCTGGTGATGACCCCTCCTAGAGGCATCCCTAAAATCTGGTCACCTTTTTCATCCTGTTTCTTTTTATTACGAGTCACCTCAGTCCAAATGTCCTTTTCACTTTCAAGAAAAGGATTCGACTCATCCAATGAGTCCCCCCAACTTATCTTAACTTGAGGCATTTCAGGACTCAAATCCCTTTCCATAGTTCTTTCTCTAGTCTTGACCAGTTTATTTTCCTCTTCAAGCATAGAGTCAGCCACATTAGATCCAAGCTCATTATCTCCACCCCAGGGGATGATGGGGAGGAAACTCCTAATTTAATCTTCCTCCAAACTACCTTCCTTGTCTTTGTGATATGCCCCTCAATTTTCCTTATCACTTTCATTGATACTTTTAGAGTCAACTTCCTCCATGACCTAGGCAGTAACAGGAGGAGCACCCACTATAAAATTGGGATGGAGTGCATCTGGATGGGATCCTACAACACAATTTTTGAAAACAACTCCCTCTTCATTACATGACTCTTTAGAAGGGTCTTCTTATAGCAGTTATTGTTCAACCTCAATAAGTCCAGACACAATAATGTGGGGGAGGAGTCTATCAAACTTATTTTCCTCAGAGGGATTCATGAGGACTATATGGATGCATTGGGCTTGATGGGTAAAGGAGATATTTCCCAATCTTCTTAGGATGCTACATGTATTCTTATAATAAATATTTAAGAGGAACCATGACAAAGACATGTAGCATAAGGTCTGTTGTTTCTAAAGCAATTGTCAGAGTTTTTAAAATGAATATAAGTAATCTACTTAATGATATGAAGTGGGATATAAGAAATCATATGGTTGCTCAACTAGATACTATGCAAGAAAGAAGAAGCAAAATTTGTTTTAACATAATATTTTTCTGCTTTCTAGTACAAGAAGGAAGATTGCAAGTGTAAAAGGATTACTAGATTGGGGGATGACCTAGATTCAAAGACTTGGTAGATGAAGAGGGCCATGTTTTTACCTCACCCAAATAAAACCATGGAATCAGTGAAAAGTTATGCCACAAGTCCTTTTTCCTTATACAAATTATACTTTGTTGCCAGATCAATCCTCTTGAGCATGGATGAATTATGTTAATACACCATGGAACACCCATAAAGGGGCATGGCATCCACAACTAGGTCAATCACCTAACTGGAAATCACCACAATATAATTGGAAATCATATATGTACTGGCAACAACCTCAATGGAGAGGTAATCTACCTTGGGGACATCACACCCAAGGATACCAATATGAAACCTTAGTTACAAGCGCCCCCAACTCAACCAAATATTATGCCAAACCCTGTCAATCCTCAACCTACACTTGCAAAGCCTACTCAAATTACTCCTCAACCTACACCTAAGCACAATAGTTGTCCTGCCTAGTAGGGTTATTCCGAGGACACATAACAATTTCCTGCTTGTGTTCTCAATGTCAATAATGTGCATTTACAGTTAATAAATATATTGGTAGCCTCAAAATTCTCCTCTTAGTACTAGAATCTAGGAGGAGGATGTTTTAGCAGTAGTACAATCTTTGTCTAGTGAACAGGGCTTGCAAGATCACCGATATAATTTACAACATACAACCTTACCTACTGAACAACAAGCTCCTCCATTCCCTACAAGATTAATAAAGCAAAAGATTGATATTGTACTTGACTTTTAAATATATGGAACAACTAAAAAAAATCAGTATTTGAATTCCCTTGTTCCAAGCCATCAAGGATGTGCCTATCTATAATAAATCTATTAAGGAACTTTGCATAAAAAATCCAAGCCACAAAAGAAAGGACCCTAAAATTGTGCATGTTATGGGTAAATTAGTATATATTATGTTAGGTAAGCTTGTTGTGCCAAAGTATAATGACCCATGCAATCTAGTAGTTAATGTTACTATCAATAGAATATTGATTCTCCATACTTTGATTGACCTCGGGGCTATCATTACTGTAATGAAAAGAGATACAATGCAAATATTATAATTTATAGACCTAAGGCCAACCCCTACAGTTCTACAATTGGTATATTTTCTAAAGTCAAGACAAAGGGAATAGTAGAAGACCTAGTCATAACTCTTGACTCATGGGAGCACCCGATAGATTGTATGATCCTATAAATTAAGGCTAACCTAAGAGGTTTCCATATCATTTTGGGAAGGCTCTAACTCGCAACAACATATGCTTTTATTGGACATAACTTAGTGGATGACAATATCCAATGACAATGTTACTAAGAAACTTGCTTTATATCCACCAACTCAACCATATAAAGAGAATAATTAAGAAATCTAGACAAACCCTTGAGATGGGGAGGATGATTCCTTGCCAAATATTATGGTGATAGAGAGAAGCCCTATGCTTAACATGGAAGATGAAGATATATTCTTGGCTCATATAATTCAAAACAATTATCACAAAGACCAGTTAAACTTGGCGTGCTTAGCTTTCTCTTCTTGCCCATTGTATACTTTGCTTCCTACAACTACTACTGAGTGATACCAGTCAACCTTTGCATTATTGAATAAGCACTTTCTACATACCTTTGATGAAAGGATTACATGCATGAATTTTGTAGCCATGAATCTTGTAACTGCACAAATATAAATTACACCAGCTAAGTATTTAAACATCAATAATAATCTTGATCAAGAATAAAAATAATAATTAATAACTTTATTACAGGAACATAAATTAGGATTTGCATGGGATTACCAAGACATGAAGGGCCTTGACCCAAATCTCTGCACACATAGGACAAGTCCAACTATACATGATATAGTTAAGGCTAAGATAAGCTTCTTAATGCATGAATCATCGATCATATCTCATATAGTTAATGAGTTTCCCCATTGGACATTGTTCCTAAAATGGGTGGAATATGGAGATTTTTTGTAGATTATAGAGAGCTTAAATCAACAACTACGAAGAACTATTTTCCTATGTTATAATAGATAAAGTATTAGACTCTCTAGTTGGTAAGCAATAATTTTACTTTCTATATGGTTTTAGTGGTTACAATAAAATCAAGATACCTACATAAGACCAGGATAAAAGTATTTATACTCGTACATGGAGAACATATGTGTATTCAAAAATTCATTTTGATCTTTGCAATGCCCCCGCAATATGTTATAGAGTGGTGTTCAGTGTCTTTTCAGAATTCACACATGACTGCATGGAGGCCTACATGGATGAATTCACCCTATATAGTGATTCTCATGAGTAAGCCCTAAAATTTTTGAATAAAGTACTCCAACAATGCCAAGAACACAATTTATCATTGAGTGATTAAAAGTGTTATATAATGATGTAAGGAGTACCTCTAAATCATTACATCTCCAAGAATGGTATCCACGTGGATCTAATGAAGATGAAATTCATCACAAATATTCATGTTCCTTCTAAACAAAAGGACATGAGCAAATTTTTGGGGTATGTTGATTATTATAGATGCTTCATTAAGGATTTTAGAAAAAATGTTTGCCACCTTATGGGCTTTTTTGACCAAGGATGGAGAGTTTGATTGGACTAAAGATTTTCATGCAACACTTTAGAATCTCAAAGATGTGTTGACCAAAGCATATGCTCTAAGAGGGCCAAATTGGACACTTTCTTTCCATATACACATCGATGCATTTGATCACGAAGGAGAGACAATCCTTGGACAAAAATAAGGTAATATTGAATATGCAATCTACTATATTAGAAAAAACCTTCAAGTTGTTGATATTAATTATATTATCACTAAAAAAGAAATGTTAGCATTCATCCATGATATCAATAAATACAAACACTATATTATAGAGTATTAGGTATTTATACACACCGATCATTCAACAATTAGATACCTTGAGTATAAGTTGATTGTTAGTGGTAGATTGGTTGGATGTTTGTTACTTCTAGAAGAATTTGACGACATTATAGTTTATAAACAAGAAAAAATATAATGTAGTTGTAGATTTTATTTCAAGGTTAACTCATGGAGAAGAGGAACCTGCCACTGATAAATGTTTTCTTAATCAGAAAATATTTGTCATATATGCTCAGACACCTTGGTATGTAGATATTGCTAACCATCAATTGACAAGGAAGACTCCCCAAACTTCTCCCCTAAAGAGAGGAGGCACCTTGCAGAGAAAATTCCCATATTCATGGATATCAAGATAATTGTTTTATACAAGGCCTGATAATGTTATGACACAATGCATAAGAGAAGATGAAATTTATGACATCTTGTATGCTTCTCATGATGAGCCCTATGGAGAAAATTTTCTAACAAAGAGAAAAAACATGAAGGTTCTTAATACTAGCTACTACTGACCTTCTTTACATAAATACTTGATGAATTACATCAAATGGTGCGATCGATGTCAAAGAATGGGCCATCTAACCAAATCTAATGAGATGCCTCTACATCCACCTTATTAATTTCACCATTTGATAAGTGGGGAATAGATTTTATTGGACCAATAGATCCTCCATCAAATAATAAGGAGTACATTCTAATTTCCCCAAATTACCTAACCAAATGGATTGAACTCTGGGAAATAACACATGCTAGAGACAACAAAGTTAAAGGATTTACGAGTAAATGTTTACCAGATACGATGTTCCCAGGAATATTATATCCAACTAGGGCCCATATTTTACCTCAACAATTATTAAAGAACTCATGAATGAATATAAGATCGCACAAAATAATTCTAAACCTTTCTAACCTCAAGCAAATGGTTAGGTATAAGTATTCAATAGGGGCATTAAACCAATCCTTACAAAAACAATGACATTACATAAAAAAGATTGGTCATCGAGATTGTTAAAAGATGCATGGAACTATAGAACTACATGGAGGAAAAAAATGAGATTTACAACATTTGAATTTGTCTATGGTAAAAAAATTGTAATGCCCATTGATTTTGAGCATCAAAATTTAAGGACAACTTTGGAACTCAACATCAATGACTCTGAAGCACAACATTAGAGAATTTTGAAAATAAAAGAGTTGGATGAACTCAAAGTGAGATGCACTAAACCATACTCAGATTATACAATCTCAAAGGATAAAATGGCATGACTGAAATATTAAATTAAATAAATTCAAAGCTAGTAACTAGGCTCTCTTGTTTGATTCTCAATTTTGGGATCATCAAGGTAAGTTTTAGACTCACTAGTTGAGCCCATATGAGATTGCTAAGGTCTTTCCAAATGGGTCAGTATGATTACAAACAATTTTAGTCAAGTTTCCTTTATTGGTCAATGGGAATTGACTTGAGATATACAAGAAACCAATGGTTCACTGGGATTTCTTTCAACAAGTTCATTAAGAGGATT
Source organism: Thuja plicata (assembly GCA_018584345.1). Lineage (NCBI taxonomy): Eukaryota > Viridiplantae > Streptophyta > Pinopsida > Cupressales > Cupressaceae > Thuja > Thuja plicata. The sequence continues at coordinate 356,042 of MU223830.1, read as the reverse complement.
TTTATGATCTTCTTGCAACTTTGCCATCCTAGATAAAGATTGCATATGCACATGTTTAAAATCAGCCTATATGTAATCTAAGTAAGTTTCCTACCTATGGAAACAATATATATTTTTAAATAAGACACATTTTATAGCATAAGTTTACATTTCATATGGCAGAGGGCCTTGTTATTCCAACATTATTGGGACCTATTAAAGAAAGTAGTAAATTATGGTTAAAAACATTACATTTAAAGGAATGTTAGTGTCAAATCCATGGTAGTGTCATATGGATCCATAAAATCTATGTGTGACTCTGATCTTACACTGATTATCTATTCATCATGATGATTCTTTATCACCTTCTTATGATCAACATTCAGTAGATTTTCTCTAGTATGAATTATCATTCAACAAGTGACTATCATCATTTCCATTTATACAAACAAGTGTGAATTAGGGTAAGTACGCAATAATCACTCACATAAATTTTCCAATCTTGTGTTACATTTTAATCCATAGTTTCCAAAATTAAATTTTAAATTCAATACAAATGCTTATGTCTCACATTTCTGTGACATTACATTTAAATTATCTATTCCTAAACGTGCGAACACTTCTCCATTTTAAGTTTGGGGGATTTTGTGATTATTATTCACATCAACGATGTTCGACCATGAAATTTTTTTAAGTATGAGGTTTTGTCAGTCAATAAATGGTTGTGTTTCATTCATTATTCATAAAGACTGCTTCGAGTTATTTTCAGTGAATGTAAATTTTGAACTTTGAGTTTTCTGTGAATTTTGATAAGACAGTATAAATCCTTTCCTATTGTGCAAAGAAGAAAAATCTACCAAATTTTAAGCTCAAAAGGTGGGGGATTTTGAAAATTGAAGTCATTGGGAAATAGGAAATATGATTCTAAGTAATGGGGTGATCCAATTTTTAGTGAGTCTACTATTCAAAATCACATTGAAAATAAATGAGAGTGTGAGAAAGAATTTATTAATGTGGGATGGCTAAATTATTAATATAAACTCTTAGGGTTCAACGTGGAGATTTCCCTTTGTTGGTCCCACTGAGAGGGGGGTGAATCAGAAAAATCAAAACTTAAACACTTAAAACTGAACTCACTGATTCACTCGGTAATATTGAATACAATAAATAACCAATTCACCAATAAACTCAATAACTTTAAACACCAATACATCTCATATATGTAAATCAATCTTTCAAACTTAGCAACATCAGGTTAACTTAGTTGACACAAGAGTTAATGAGGAAACCCAATTTGGCAAAAACCTCTATTGGAATTGTAACCCACAATAGAAATGTACCCTTTTGAAGTACACTCGGTTAAGAAATTATCTTGTTAAAGATTACAAACACATTTGCTAAATGTGACCCTGTTAGGGGATTTACCTCAGATCTATTAAGATCTTCACCCTGTTAGGAGTGGCCTTGTTAGAGGTATTTAAACACTCTTTTGGAATGTAACCTAAGTCTAGGTTTTACAAATAGGACTGTTAAATCCACTCGGTTAAGATATTTCTCTGTTACAAATATTAATAAGCAATAATAAACTTTGATCTGTAAATATATAAACTACCTTTTCTTGTGTCATATCCTTTATTCTCAATTGAATACTAGCATCACATACTCCATTGATCTCTTTCTCAGACTGTAGATTCTCCAATCTCTGTTTCTCTATTCTGCTTGGTAAATGTTATTCTTCAGCTTCTTCTTCTTCTCTATTTTAATTTTCCAGTAGCATACACTGTGTATACTTCTCATTCTTTATATAGACATATTTTTCCTCTTAATCTCCTTAATTTTATTTTCCTTCATTTGCACTCAGTCATTCCTTCATTTCACAACTCGGTAAACCATCTCACTTTTACCCCGGAACTTGAACTTTTCTTGGAACTCATCACAATTCAGTTTAACCATTTGATCTTCACCTTAGATCTTCACATTGAATTTTACCATTTTTTAGATCTTGTAAAAAACATCATTTAATTCATTTCCTCATTGAGCTCATCATTGCTTCACATTCAATTTGATCTTATCATCATTTATTATCAATATCCCGTAATCGGTATAACTTGCTTTGCAACTTGGTAACTGACTTCATTCACTTCTCGGTGTCTAATCATCTTTAGTACTTGGTGCTCGGTAACTTGTTACCAGTCACATAAAATTCTACCGACTGACTCAGTCTAGCTTGATAAAGTAACTCTTTCAGTCATAACTATAACTCATTGCAGTTTTCAACTTGATCAGTCAATTGTACCGATTTGATAACATCAAATATATAGTAGAAAACAACTATATCATCATTACTTCATCATTTTATGATCTTTATTTGTCACCCATTTAAATTCTCCTTTTAAGGTATGGTAACATAATAAAAATCAATTAATTAATTGCTTGACATCAATGACAAAACAACAATTGATCTAACCATTTATACAATCATGATACTCGATATCACTCGGTCTTCATCATCTCCATCAGATATTCATCAGTTAATCAACAATCTCCCTCTTTGGCATTGATGGCAATCACTATAACAGTGTTATAGCAATTTATGATGGCAGCTCTCAAATACATAATTTTACTCCCTTTGAGTTGATATTTATGTTTTCACTTTGACTTCAGATCTGAATCTCCCTCTTGGATAAATATTTTGTTTTTGTAACATACATTCTGAATCTCCTTCATGAGTAAATATTAGCAATTCATTCTCTCTCAATACCAATATCTCCCTTAAGGATAAATGTCATCAATTCATTCTCTCCCTCTTTGACAACAATTCCAAAAAGTCATACTCCTCAAAACTTGTTCTAGTAGTGGATATACCTGACATGTACTCATAAATAATTACATACAAAAATCTTTTCACAACTTCAGGAATCACCTAAAGTGTGTCATACTAACATCAATTCAGAAATAGATATTCTAATGAAATATAGAATTGATAAAGCATTCCTCATGCTCTTTAGTGAACATTGGATAGGGGAAGAACCCCTAATTTACCTCTGAGATACTCAAGAGAATATTTAGGTAGTGGATTTGTAAAGATATCAGCCAATTCTTTCTTTGAATTCACATATTCCAATCTCATATTCTTCTCTTGAACTTGTTCTCGCAAGTAGTGACAATCGATAGAAATGTGCTTGGTCTTTGAATGCATAACCAATTTCTTTGATATATTAATAGCACTTGTCTTATCACAAAATAGTAACCGGATCTATGATCTCTTCTTGCATACCTTCAGTTAATTTCTTAATCCATACTATGTTTGTACAAATTCATAGCAGCAACAACATATTCAGCCTCGGTAGTAGACTATGAAATACAACTTTGTTTCTTCCTCACCCATGTAACCAATATTTCACCTAGAAAGAATGTGCCTCCACTAGTGATTTTTTTGTCATCAACATTTCCAACCCAATCTGTATTAGTGTAGACTTGTAAATCAAAAGTACCTCCACTTTTTTTACAATAAACCAAACTCTTATGTGCCTTTTAGATATCTTGAAATTCTCTTTACTGCAGACATATGTCTTTCCTTCAGATTAGAAGAAAATATTGCAACAATTCCAGTAGTGTGTGTTATATAAGGTACGTTGTGAACAACATACTGCAATTTACCAATCATGGATTGGTAAAGAGTATTATCCACCTCTTGTGTTTCATCCTCTTTAGATAATTTACATCCAGTAACTTGTTAGCTCTTTTTCTTGTAGCACAACCCTAATGTGTCTGTATACTTATGTGCTTGAAAAAAAACTCTTATTTCATATAATAGAAAGGCTAATTGATGAGGGTATTAGATAATATTTGAGGATACCTATTATCACCTCCTTCTTTTTTGAGATCCACTAACTCAAGAAGGTATTACCTATGAATGATTACTGATTTACAGTATCTTTTAAGTGGGTTATCTTCTTACTAATTTGTTGAATGCTTCAAATTAATCAGGGAAAAGATGACTTTGAAAATGATAAAGAACATCATAATAGAGAGTTTAACAAGCCATACTAATATTCTGATGACAAAAAATAGTAAGGTAATAAGGATTCTCATCCTTCTTCTTTTTAGTTCTTGGTGAACTTTATGAAGGATAACCTAGTTTGATTCTCTCTCTAAGGAATCAGTAGACTAAATTGTACTCCTTGAACACAATTTACTTGAATGGAATGTATATTTTTGAAATATGTGAATCATTTGATAAATTAGAATACTAGTTGGACAATGATCAATTACTTAGCCAACTATAAAACTAGGGCCTTAACCTTGGGCTTATGAGTCAATATCTGGTATAACTCCACAGTAAGGTGATCAACAAAATACATGCAATAAAGATAAGATGACTTACAAATTATCCTCTCTCTACACCTATATCATCAGATCCTTAGACTAATACTAAGCTCTCTAGGGTCACTTTAAATGATAAATTCTTCCTTGAAGGAGCTCACAAATGACTGCACATCCACCTTGTGATCAGTATGCCTAAATGCCTTACAAATAAACATATAAGAGCAATAACAATAATGAAAAGAGACAATCCAAGATGAAAAATAGAGATTGAAAATATTTGTATTAATGTCTTAAAGCTTCAAATACATATAGATAGACAAATAAAACAAAGGTTTAGACAAATTTTAGTAGTCTGCCTTGCACTGATTTTCAATTAAAATCTTCTCAACTTGTTCCAATCTTCCAACCTACTACAAAATGATAGAAGTGAGCTATATATATGCCTAAACCATCTTGGAATCCTTAAAATAAGGATGCTACAAGCTTTGATGGTTTAGGATGCCTAACCCTAAAAAGAAGAAAAGACAAAATACATGAATGATCCAAGCGGTGGAAAGACAAGAATGAGGAATAAAATTTGATCTTGCTTCTTTGTCTTCTTCTGGATTTTGGCACCTTTGTTTGTATGTGTTGAGGATAGCATCTGATAGTTGAAATAAGATTTAGTGAGCACCAATACAAACTAACTTACACTAATCTCTTTAAGATTGCTAACCTCCTTGTGCTCAAAGAACAGGCGCCGAGTGTCTCTCTATTCTTCATCAATGAGGTCAATGTCCTCTGCAACATCCTTCTTCTCTTTTGCCTTTGTCAGTGTATCCCATGCTGATACATCATCTTCAACAGGCCAATTAAAGATCTGGGTGCTCTCTAGTTGTGCTTTCTTCCTATTCCACTGAGTATCTATTATACTCTTGACATTTGTTAAAAATTTATTGACGTTAGTCTCAGGCTTAAAGGCTTCATCCAAAATCTTGTTGTAGCACTCCATATCTAATTCTACATTATCGTTAATAATGCCTCTTTCTTAGGAAAATTAATATCAAACTCTACTTTCCAAGCCTCCAACGCTTTGATCTGACTATCATCTCCCTTGATTGGAGGAATAAATCTATTAAAGTATGATCCAAAGATATTCATTCTGGACTCAATCTGATTTAACTTGCCTTTGAAGAAAGGCAAAGTTACATTTATCTTCTCAATCTCATCACCAAATTCTAAGACTATTTCTGGAAGGTCATTCCTATGTGGTTGCAATGATTCCAACCTTTCAAACAATTGTGTCCTACTAGACCATGTTCCAAAATAGGGGTTTAAAATAGAAATATAACTTGTAACTTCAATATGTAAAGTAGGAATTTTATTATATGCATTCAAAATCAGATCAGTCTTATTCTTCAAAATATCAACCCTATGTTGGAAGATGCTAATTAACACCCCTAAAACTGTTTCATTATGCTTTATAATCTATTGCTCTATTTTTGCATTCTCCCCTGTTAACTTTGTTTGGGTTTCTTCATGAACAACCTCCTTAGGTGATGTCAGGATAACCTCAGGTTTCTCCATTAACGGCTGAGTTAATTCTCTGATTGTTTTCTCTAAAGCACAAATCTTAATCTGACATAACTACCTATCTTTTGCAAGAGCACTGGTCTCTTCTATCAGAGTATTATATCTCTGAGATATTTGCTCTGTTTTTGCTACATTCAATTGAGAAAAATGTGATAATACTTGTGATATCTCCATGTCATTGGTGTTATTCACAGACCACACCATCTGGCTACCTATCATATTTTCTTGAATATTTAGTAAAGATGGCATTTGATCCTTAGGAGCTAGGATTCACACAGAAACAGTCTGGGATTTTGGATCATAACAAAATCCCTTTATCAATTCTCCAACCTGGACTTCTGATGAAAATTTTTAGTCCAAATGTTTCCTTATTTGATCAATAATAAATGTTGAGGCTAAATCCCAGCCCTCAACAAGTAGCATCCCACTAGTCTTAACCATTCTCCTTGCTTCCTCTAGAGAAATATCCTTTGTTTCAGGATCATAATCCTGTATATATTGTAAGGCTTCTGCTGTTACTGGTTCTCCTCCATCCAACTGAAGTTTTCTTCCAACTTTCTGCTGCTTATGCCACCTAAGGAAATCTTTAAATTCCTTGGTTTTTATGAAGTTGTCATCATCTAGGAACTGTTGCTGATGAATTATCCTTTCATCAATGCATGCTTTAAGAGGCAATTCAACATTCTCCTATTCATCCTGTTGCAACTTTTTTCCTTTTCTAATCTCCTTTCCTAATAAATGATCATATGGCATGTTGCCAGGAATAAGGACACTAATTTTATCCCTTTTCTTCCCTCTTCTCACATAGACCATTTCCTGGAAAGGCTCTCCAATTTCAAATTTTTTCTTTTTGATTCATTAGTAACCTTTGTTTCTGGGACCTGTGCCAGGTCAATAATATCCTCATCTCTTGCTTGTTCTTCTTCATCTTCTTGATTTACTGGTAGGGCAATAGGTGAAGGGTAGCCTTCATCACTATCATCATCATACTTTGATTCAGAGTGCTCTGGCTGACCTTTCTCAGGAACTACAAGTACTTCCTCTAATTGATTGCACAAGAAAGTATGACACTCAATCATACCCTCTATCCTCTTCAAATATGGTAAATCAAGAAAGAAACCTCCAAATGATAATCATTTTCTCTTTACCTTCTTTTCTATGTCCATTAATTCTTTGATTTTATTTTCTCTTGAGATCACCTCCTCATCCTCAAGAATATTTCTAATAGCATCTTCTTCTATGCATTCTTCATTTTCATAAGTGTAAGGAATAGTGGGGGTTAGGAGTTTCTTGGAACTTACAATGAAACCTTATGTATCAGTGTACCTATGCAATGCTGCACCCATCTTGTAATGGCTTAACTAGTTGTTCACTAAATCTATGGCTCTCTTGCCAATAGTAAATTGATATACTTTGAACTGCCTTGGGGTGAATGTTCCTTTTCTATGAGGAGCCAAATGCTACTTATCTATCAACATAAGTTGCCACACAAACTCCATTGCTGCAATTCTGGTAGGGACATGAAATGGGAGTATATGTGGTGGACATGTACATCTATACACTCTGATCATGGTAAAATTCTTCTCCAAGAATAAGTCACCCCAGTTGTGGTCTCTAGGCCACTTGTCTACATATTCACAAGGCCTTAATAATTGTAGTAAATTTGCTAGCAATCTGGTCTTATTCACCCCTAAGCACTATAGTAATGGATAAACTATCCAATTTTCAAATGCACAGAAGTCACAATCCCTAGCATTATAATTCCAAATTTTTATCCAAAACTGAATACGGTTGGGCTGACCTTGGTAAACTCTTTGTGGCATTAAATTATTTAAATCCATAACAGGGTAGTTGTAATACATTAGTAAATGCATTAGGATGGAGTAATGTAAAAACTTGGGCTCCGTTTCCTTTTTCTTTATGGCCACAAACCCCTCATGCATCTTATTAATTATATACTGGATATAATCATATGTTGTGTTAGTATGAATATCCTGCAAGTCTAGAGTAATCATCAAATCATCTACAGTGATTCTCTCTGAACCCCCATCCCTTCCTAGTACTCTACAGAGTGCAAAAGCAATGTATTTGATATAATGGTTTAAATCCTTATAAGCATAAGGAGCAAGTCCTGGCATGGGGGAAATATAGTTCTTAGTCTACCTAGGAATGTGTCTCTATACTATACCTTTGACTACCCCAGCCTATTTCTCATATCCAGCTTCCTATTTCCTCAGGTCTATTTCTTCTGCCATAGGGAAGTAGAGATCGAAGGCTTTCATAAATGAATTCATGTTTAAGGCTAGTAACACGGTGCCATCACTTCTCTTGATTGTCTTAGAAAGTTCATCATAATTATTCCCTAAGTCTAAAACAAGATCAATGTCTATGAATACATCAGGGATAATTAACCTATCTAACCCACAAGTCCAAGGGTTTGACATAGGTACAACTTCAATCAGAGTTTTTATAGAAATAATTGAAAAGAGAATAACCCGATGATCCTAGAGTTTTGGTATCTCAGATGTATGCTAGGTCATCAATCAAGACATCATCCATTGACTTCTTGTTCTATGTTGATCCTGGCAGTAATTGCAAAATTCATCTGAGAAATTCCTCTTACCCTTTGCTTCATCCTCCATTTCTTCACTTCTCCCACTGGTGGAAGATACATTGATTGCTCTGCTCATCTAAGTTGTTTGTTTCTATCTGCCCTTTTTACTGATATTGAAACAAATCTATTCACTAGAAACCCTTATTTCTGCACTGTAATACACTTGAAACAATCTAGGCTCTGAAAATTGATCAAATTCCTTGATTTCTAAACTAAGAACCTCAATTGGCTTGAATTTTAAAAAGTTGGTAACTCTCCTTTTGCAACACTAATAACTTGGTGATCTCTTCACTCTAGATTCTGAAAGCAATGTAAATGATAATGAAACTCATATCATCTATTTATGGAAAAGAATGATCAAAGTACACAACTCATAATTGATTAATCCCATTACTTCTTTCTTCAATTCATCATATTGTGACTTCAATGCTTTCCTAGCCATAGCCTCTGATTATGACAGGAAATCAAATTTCAAATGAGTACATAATTGATGAAAATCCTTATTAATTTTGATAAGAGGTCAATTATGTTCTGATTGGCTGATTCTCAGACATCTCAGCCACCTTTCCAAGTTTTCATAACTTTTCTGAATTCTTATTGGCTAATGAATTTTCCACTTTGGTGCGTCAGCAACTGTATTAACTTTATCATGCTTAACTTTTACTTTTCCCATTCAGCGACCTCGTGACAACAATTTATCTCCATGTCGCTGAGAAAAATTCTTAACCATTGTTGTTTTCCAAGACTTGGTGACACAAGGTTTTATTAACTTCAACTTGAATCCTAATTACCTTCTCGTGATTACGTGACTGTGAAAAGCTAAGTCACTGAAAGATTTAATTTTACTCAAGGTTTACTCTGAGACTACGCGATCACCATTGATCTCTTTTTAATCTAATGCTCTTCTCTAAGTCTCATAATCTTTTGATATGACCATAAACTACTCTGAGACTTCCAACATAAGCATTATACCTTTACTTTTACATTTAAATTATTTCTGGAGACTATGCGACTAGAACTTGTCTCACTATCGTTGAACAAATTTCACTTTATCATATCCATCAAGAGATTTCCTGACTACCATTGATCTTTCTTATTTCAGCATCTAAGGTCAGTATTAAGTATCATAATATTTATATCTTATCTTAATATGTCTTGAGTCCTAGCGACTAAAGTATAATGTTACCTTTATTTCCTTTTGTCTCTTAGTCGCTGGAAGAAATTTCACTTAGCCATCTTATTTGGAAACTTCTTGACAACCATTGGATCTATCTTGACAACATCTAGATGGTCTCCACTAAGTCTCATAGACTTTTATGTAAACCCTAAATCATCATGAGACCTGGCAACAACACTCTTTGTCTCATAATGGTGAAATGTTTTTATTTTATCAAACTTTAATTAGAGACCACACAACTATACCCTTTATCTTTGTCATACTTAACTACATGTACTCAATGTTATTCCTTGTCTCCTGATTGCTGAATAATTTTTGACTCTTCAAATTCTATAAGAAACTTCACGCTATCCATTAATTCTTGTTTTGATTGGACGACTATCTCCAAGTTTCGTAATCTTTTCTTAACTCATCTCTTGTTCTGAGACTAAGCGACAATAGAAGAATTTTAACACTTGAACTTAACTCATAACCTTGGGTTATATTTGGAGATAATGCTACTACATAAGCTCAATGTCGTGAGATAAAATCACTAACCCTGATCTTATTAGGAGACTCCTCGACAACCGCTGGATCTTTCTTTCAAATGGACGGTCATCGCTAAGTCTCGTAATCTTTAAAGCATATTATTTTCCATTAAGAGATAGCATGACAAAGCCAATTTCCTAAGTCTCATAATATTATGGAATATTCTCTTTCTTTCATGAGACTTAGCGACTATCCTTTTAAGCACATGTAATTTTTTGAGGACTTAAGTGCCAAAAAGTAACTTCAAAATAGAACCCATTTAAGAAAATTAGGGCTTTTTTGCATTTTTGACTAGAAATGACTAGGGCTTAGGGTTTCTAGTATTTTCAACTAGGTTTCAAGCAAAAACAACTCCTGTAGTGGCATAAAAGCAATTTCAAACATGATTTTTAAACTTCTGGGCATAAGAATGACAGGCATCTTCAAAATTTTATAGGGCAAACTCAAAAATAGGAAATACAACCAACATTGGCTCTCTCTAAGGATGGCTAAACATAAGTTTATGACAAGAGTCACAGAATCTCTGGTTACAAACCTCTTATTTGATGCTGACTAAATTAAAGCTGAAGGGAAACTCACAACTGAAAGGGAAACCTACTTATATACATATGATACATATTTACTCAGTTGTGCATGAAAATTAGATTTTTAAATGAAAAAGGGCTGCAGAAATTGCCCATGCATAGGCAACTCAAATTCTTCTCCATTCATATTCTTCAAAAAATAAGAATCTTTGCCAAAACACTGAGAGATGACAAAAGGTCCAAGCCATAATGACTTAAATTTCTTGTGCTTTCCTTTAGCTTCTGCTCTTACATTCCATTGTAAAACTAGATCATCTAGCTGGAATTTTCTGTCACTAGCCCTTTTGTTAAACATATTTTATCTTTTTTGTAACTTTATGTTCTCTTTCTGGCTATCCTTTCTGATTTCATCCAACTCTATCAACCGCATCACTCTATTTTGCATATTGTCAGAAATCTCTAATTGTTCCTCTTGTATAAACTGGTATACTGGCAACAAATTATTAATAGGCAGTCTTGGCTTCATACCATATACAAGTTCAAATGGTGATTTTCATGTTGCCTTTTTAACTGTTATCCTGTCAGCCCATAGAGCTAACCTCAATTTTGTATGCCATGCTCTCTTATTCTTCTCAAGAGTCTTCTTAAAAATCTTCAATATACTTTTGTTACTAGATTCAGCTTGTCCATTTGCTTGAGGATGGTATGGGGATGAATATGACATCATTATCCCATACTTCTCGCAAAAATCTTTTATCTCATCTGACCTAAAACACTTGGCATTGTCCATTACTAATTTCACAGGCACACCAAATCTGGTTAATATATTTTCCATTAGGAATTCAGTAACAACTTTACTTGTTTCCTTTTTTGTGGGGATAGCTTCAATCCATTTTGTAAAGTAATATGTGGCTACTAATATCCAACTGTGTCCACCACTGGATTTTTCTAAGAATTCTCCTATAAAATCAATTCCCCACATAGCAAAAGGAGCTTCTGCACTTACTGGATTTAGCAACAGGGCTCCTGAAAACTTTAACTTATTTGTAAACCTCTGACATGGCTCACATCTCCTGACATATGCATGGGTATCTTTTAATAAATTGGGCCAAAAATAACCAGCCCTTAAGATCTTTGGGCACTAGTCTTGGCATAAAAATACCCTCCACAGACCCCAGCATGCATTTCATTTAATTTTTTCTCAGATTTACCTTGATCTAGACATAGCAGTAATACACCATTCCTGTCTTTCCAGTATAAATCTCCTTGTACTAAAATGTTTCTCTGAGCCTGTAATCTAAGACTTCTCTTTTTATTATCTGTCATAACATCAGGACACTTGGCATTTTTCAAGAAAAATACAATGTCAGTATAAAATTGTTGTTTCTCTATACTAGTAATTGTCTGATCATGTATTTCTGTATCATTTTCTTGCACTAAGTCCAAGTTCTCCTCTGTCATGAAATTTTCCAAACCTTGACCTCTTACCAATTTTGTAATGTGGATTTATAGGTTGAATTCTTGAATTCGATTGATCCACTTACACCTCTTTCTAGTTACTTTTGATTGGGTAAGAATGTCTTTTACTACTGCATGAGGTACATATGCCAACACCTTAGCACAAACTAAGTATGGTCTAAAAGATTTCACAGCCTTTACTAGGGCATATGCTTATTTTTCCATTTTCATAATTCAGTTCTCCAGCCTGAAGGGATTTACTAAAAAAGGCTATCAGATGTTCAAACCCTTCATCATCCTTTTGTAACAGAACAACAAAAATAGTGTGAAAAGATGCAAAATAAAAATAAAGAAAAGGGCTTACTATAATCTGGTGATTTCAAAATAGGTGCCTCTTGTACTGCCCTCTTTATTCTTTCAAATACAATTTGAGCTTCCTCATTCCAGTAAAATTTTGCATCTTTCTTTAGCAATTTGATGTTTGGTTTGACAACCTTTGCAAAGTTAGCTATGAATCTTCTGACAAATTTTATCTTTCCTAAGAAATATTGTACTCCTTTTATATTTTTTGGAGCAATGACCTTTTGGATAGCCTCTATTCTCTTAGGGTCTATCCTGACTCCATCCTTGGACACAATATGTCCTAGTAACTTTCCCTCAGTGATTGCAAAATGACATTTTCTAGGGTTTAGTGAAACACCATACTCTAAATCCTTTAAAAAAAATTTCTCTAGGTGTTCACAGTGATCCCCTGCCTTTTTAGAATATGTAGTCAAGTCATCTTGATAAATAACCATAAATAAATCAATAAATTCTTTAAATGCCACATCCATGGCTCTTTGGAAAGTTGCTCCTGCATTTATTAATCCAAAGGGCATTCTAACATAGACATAATTTCCCCATGGAGTAGTAAAAGCAGTCTTGAATTGCTCTAATTCTTTCACAAGCACCTAGTTGTAGCCTGAGAATCCATCCATCATTGACAGCAACTCACAACCAGTTACCTTATGCAACATTGCTGCCATATTTGGTAGAGAATAGTTATCTTTGAAGGAAGCAATATTCAAGTTTTTGAAATCCACACATAGTCTTATGTCACCATTCTTCTTTCTTACTGGTACTAGGTTTGAGACCCAAGTTGAGTGTCTGATTGGCTGAATGATTCCAGCATCTTTTAACTTCATCAACTCCTGTTGCATCTTAGGAGCCAACAGAGGATTAATAGGTCTCTGCTTCTATCTGAATGGTTTCATGTAAGTTTTTAATGGGATTTCATGTTGGAAAATATCCTCTCTATAAGCCTTAAGATCTTCATATGACCAAGAAAAAACATGCTTATGTTTTCTTAATAGTTTTATCAAGTTGGTTCTAACATGAGAATCTAATCCTTTTCCAATGTAAACTATTTGAGGAGTGGTCTGTGAACCCAAATTTGTTTCCTCTAAATCCTCAACCTTGGCATTGCTTATTCCTGATGTTTTTTCACTTTAACTAGTAAAAAATGCTTCTAGTTCTACCAATCCCTTAGGAATTTGGTTGGAACTAAGCTGGACAACCTCATCCCCCAGTATATACTCCTTACCATCAATGACTTCTAACAAATTATTGCAATCTATATGATGATCTTCATAATGGTCAAGGCATTGAAGAAATATAAGGATATCTTGGTCATCCTCAAACACTTTCCAGTTGTAAATGTTATCTGGGACAACTGGTCTTCTTTTCTCTTCTAGAATTGATACCCCTTTAATGGTCATGTCATCATTTTTCAAGGCAACATTTGCCAAGAAATCTGCCATTATGTTCCTAGACCTTTCTATCCAATTTATATTAAAAGCATCAAAGAATTCTATTTGATCCCAAATAGCATGTCTATACATTTTTAATCTGTCATTCTTTACAGGATATTTGGATCTCACCTGGGCTACTACTAAATCTGAGTCACCATAGACCTTTAGACATTTTATACCATGTTTAGTAGCAATTTCGATCCCTAGAAACAAAGCTTCATACTCTGCTACATTATTTGTACATTGAAAAGATAGCAGAAAAGAATATTTAAAAGTGGTACCTGGTGGAGATATAAATAAAACTTCGGCTCCCGACCCTTCTTTAGAATAGGCTCGATCAAAGTACATCTGCCATAAACCATCATTTTGTAGAGATAAATCCTTTACCAAAAAATCAACATTTTCACACTGGTGATCACTCCTTTTTAATTCTAAAATTGTCCATGTCAATGTCAACACAGTAATTAATGTCAGTATCTTCATGTCACTCAATCATATGAGGTGTTCTTCCTTCTCTAGACACCTTGACATTATTTCCAACAATATTGAAAGTAGCACATGATAAATCACATTGTATACTACCTCCCATTGAAGCACTCCACTTTCTTGATAATAGAATACCATAATGTGGTGGAATGTCAACAACAAGTACTCTCATTGTTAAAACTATATCAGGGCATATAGCTAGCTTATAAGGCATAGCTTCAATGGTACCAATAACCGGGACTTCTTTGGAATCCACTTCTTGACACCTCCCATGCGGAGTATCAACTTGTAATCCCATGGATTTCATGATTTCTACTGGCATAATAGTAGTTGAAGCTCCTGAATCTATCATACAATTCTTTAGCTTCTTACTATTGATCACTAATGTTAGAAAAAATGGATCAACAAATTTTGGAGAAGTAGTTGTATTAAGAAAAATCTGAGGAATCTCAGATACCATCACTTCAGGTTCTTTTCCCTTGTTATTTGTTTTCTTTTCAATATGCTCTGCACTTTGAATTTTTACTGAGGGCACACTGTTCAATACTGATAAAACGTTCTCCTTGTGTTCTTTTATTTTCATCATCTCAAGGAATGGGACCTTCACTGTCATCTAAGATAAGCATTGTCCCATGTCTATTAGAGTGT
The DNA here is from genome assembly GCA_018584345.1 of Thuja plicata. Taxonomy (NCBI): domain Eukaryota; kingdom Viridiplantae; phylum Streptophyta; class Pinopsida; order Cupressales; family Cupressaceae; genus Thuja; species Thuja plicata. The sequence continues at coordinate 340,937 of MU223830.1, read as the reverse complement.
ATTTTTCATCTGAGGCTTTTGGTTTTTCCATAGTGATTTTATTTTCTTCTGGATGAATATGCACAACAGGCTCTTCCCTCCTAGTTTTCTTATTTTCCATTTTAGGGGAAGAAGAACTTGCCTCTGGTTCTTTAGCCTTCTCCACATGCACATATTTTTTCTTACTAGCTTTGTTTACTACTTTGACCTTAGGTCTATTTGCATTTTCTCCTAGCCCATCTTTCTTAGGTACATATTTGGCATCTATTTTGTTTTCTTTTATAAAAATGCCTGATGGTTGACTACCAGCATTACCCACCACTCTGTTTCTTAGGTGATAATTGTTCCTAGCTTTGTTCACTAAGTCAGCAATGATTCTATCTTTTTCCTCATCAGAGGATATTCTTACTATTGGAGTTTCCTGACTATTTTGGGTATGACACCTTATGTGGTCATCCCTTTCTTCTTCCTCACTATCTGACAAGACTTGCTGCTGGTGAACTTCAACATTTCCAAGTTGCGAGCCATATATGTCATGATTCTCAATTTCTTCATCAGAATCCATATCATGAAAAGAATATGCATTATTCATATTATAATCACATGTTTCATCTTCATCTTTATCTTGCTCCTCATTTGATTTTAAATCTAAGGAAACAACAAAAAAATCAGGATTGTGTGGTGCCTCACAGGCCTCACAACAGAAATCATCATTGCACATATGAATAACACTTTTGTGTAAAGGATCAGGGGTCCTATTCTCAGTTTTTTATTTTTTAAGGGGAGCAATAGGTTTACCATCCTTAAATTGGGTACTATAGGGATAGTTTTGCATCCTATTTTGAGGATTGTAATTGTTATTATAGGATGGCTTATTGTTTTGAGGAGCCCTATACTCTCTTTACTTAGGTTCCTTCTGATTGCTTCTATTAAAGTGTGGATCCTCTCTTTTACCCAACTTCCCTGATATCCTTATGTTCATTTCTATGTTCACAACCATTTTATAGGCTTCTGTCAGAATCCTATTATTTTTATCCCTTAATGCATAGCCCATTTTTGAATCAAATGCATTAAAAGATAAGTAGCTAGACATACCTTTTGATCTAGCTTCATCTTTTGGAATAGCTTATGCATAGCTCGCTGAAATCTTGTATTGAACTCTATCTTTTCTTCATTTGATTTATTCCTTATGTTATTAAACTCATTAAGCATAAAACCTTCATTAGTCTTTTCACCATATTGATCCTTGAAAAGATCAATTAGTTCATCCATAGTTCCTACAGAGCCATGAGATAAGCTCCTAAACCATTCCCTCTAGCATCTTCTACTAGAGATTGTACAAATAAATTCATAAGCACATCTTCATGATTGATATTTAAATCATCTATAACATCAAATAATTTTCTCAAATGTTCTTCACAGGTGACAACATTATTACCTAAAAAATTTGTGAGCTTTTCTCCCATATCTTCTGGTATAACATTAGGATAACCTGGAATTCCAAAGAAAGAAAATTACTTATACCTTTCTGCAGGAAGAGGCTTCCTTTGAAAATTGTCATTCTCCTTGGGAGAAAAGAATTTTCTATGGCCTTTGAAATAATAAGCCTTATTTTTTTATGTTGTAGGGTGCTCTGCATCAGCAAAAGAAATTGTGGTTGACTGCAAAAAGTAAATTTTCCTTTTCATTTCAATTGTATCAACTTCTGCTTCAGTTTTTTCTAACATCTTGGCCATAGTTTCCTTTTCTCTTCTAATTTTTTCAAGGTCAATGTCTAATTTAGACATTTTCTCTATCAGTTTCCTCTGAGTTTTAGGCTTTTCAACTTCTGTTTCTGTAACTTTACTTTTCCCTTTATCTTTGAAATCTTCTGAACCTAACTTTTGGTGGGTATTGGGAATCTTTTGGTCTCTGCGAGACCTCTCTATATTCCTTGCAGCCTGATGTCTTAGGGTTATTTTCCTATTCTTATCAACATATTTATGCTCATGCTTTTTCTTCTTAAGTTTTTTTTCCATTTTCATCTATTGAATAAGGGCAAGATGTTTCATGAGGAGTCTCTCTTCCTTTGCAAGCTCATCAGAAGGAACTTCTTAGAGTCTGAACTAATTGTATCTGCTCCTTCTCTTTCACTAGAAGTGTTGGTGACTGTATAGGTATCTAGTCCAAGACTTGGGGCTTGGGATTCTAAATATTCTGAGGCATTCTCTTCTTGACTAGACTGGTTATTGTTTCTCCTTCTAGTGCTATTCTCTTCACTTCTTGGAGGATAATTATTGATACTTTCTTGACTTTTCTTCTGCCTCCAAGACATTCTAGGTTTTGAAGTAGTGGGAATCCCACCATCCAATGCAACTTCTGGCTTATTTTTCATTCTAGACCTAGTATTCATGATTGAAAATATACTTCACTAATCACAAAGATTTCACTTTTTAGAGTTGCCACCCAATTTTGGGAAATATGATGACATATAACTGATTGAATGTTTGATAATGTTAAGTTGAAGATGATGCAAAACATTAAACCAGTTAATGGTTTGTATTGTCATTGATGTCAACTTGATATCATATGTATGGTCATATACATAATGCTAAAGACTTCAGAGAATCAATGGAACAGAGGTTATGCTTTCAAAAATGCATAAAAGTCAAGTATTCACTAAGTGACAGACCACACCGATGGAGTGTACACCATCGATAAAGACAAAGATAAAGTCACAGTGATGCTCGACGAGCAGAAGACAGTGTTGCCCAATGAAGCAAAATCATAGGATGCCCGATGAGCTGAAAATAGAGTTGCCCAACGAGCAAGATCCAATGATGCCCGATGGACGGAGATCCCAAAGCTAACTGAAGTTACACCGATGAAACTGGCAGTTGTCACCGACGATGAACTGCAGAATTGACCGACAGAACAGAGAGATCAGAAAATGACAAAATATCTAGCTGGCAGAGCTTGAGGATAGACTTGACTGGTTTTTTTATTTGTTTTATTCAACCATAGTTAAGTAATTGATTTAAAGAAGATTTATACAGTTGGCAAGAAGATAACTACAAGATAAATTAGGAGTTAAAGCCATAAATCAATTTGGCTGGATTGTTTTTCATGCCCAGAATCAAGAATTAAGGAATATCATGTCTATATAAGAGACAAGCATAATTCATTTCTGTAAGCAATCAGATACACGAGGGAGTGAATTGAAAGAAGATGCTGAAGAGAAACTGGTGAAGGATAAGCTTCATACAGTCCTAATCAATCAAGCTAAGGGAGAGCTAAAGAATTCTGCAGACATCGATGAATAGTGAAGCACAACATCACAGAGCAGAAAGTGTGAAGTACAAAGGAATTGAATTGATACATTGATTAGAGAGGTATTGTACGTAAATAGATCTAAATATCTACAATTCAAAGTTGCATTAGAAATAGTCTAAGAAGGAGGTTGATTCAAGGATGGTAGTAAGATTAGCATAAAGCCTATTGATATTCTAAAGGCTGATTCAAGGATGGTAGTGTAGATGCCAGATACTAAGTGACAACCTATGTATAAAAATCCTCTAACAAGGTCGCACTTAACCGTGTGTTTGTAACCTTTAACAGGGTTGGATCCTAACAGGGCTCACTTCAGAAGAGTGAAAATTTGGGTTACCGGTCCCAGTGGTTTTTCCCTTAACAAGGTTTCCACGTTAAAATTCATGTGTTATGGGTGTATGGTCTATTGATTTATTGTTTTACATTTCACATGTGCATTTATGGATTGATTGGTATACTCTGCATATTTACTGAGTATCGGTAAATAAGTTTTATTGCTTATCGGTAATCAAGGAGAATAAGGACAGACAAGGTAAACCGACAGATAGTTAATTGTTTCAAAGTATTTTCAAGGCATACATCTTGTAGGGACTTAATAATCTAAGGTGTATTGATTGGTGGATTAAAGTTTAAAAGGATAAATTTTTGAGGCCACTGATTCACCCCCCCCCCCTCTCAGTTATTACTAACAATTA
>MU223830.1:277965-327956 GCA_018584345.1 Thuja plicata | reverse complement strand
CTCTAGTTGCTTAAGCTTCACTTAGGTGCATTATTAATTAATTCTTAATTAATAATGTGCAGCCTAGTTTTCTCCTTTAGGGTTTCTATCTCACCTTTTATAAGGTTGAGCTTTGTACTTTTTAATTAATTCAGATGATATTTTTGCTCTGATACCATGTTAGATTTGATAAACACAAATCCTCCCAAGAACACCTGCATGCACATCTGTCACAAGTAGAAGCAAGACAAAGACAAAAGAAGAAAAACTATGGAGGCCAAAAGGCCAGAGACATGAAATCCATGTTGACAGAAAAAAGTTTCTATTATCAACAACTGAATACAATACAATCTCCTTATTGAAATACAAAGCGGTGAGTCCTTATAAAAGGATACCGAAACCCTAAAGAATTATAAAGCTGCCTAAGTATAACTTAAGCATAGAGTAAATAGACTAATAATTAAATGATTTAATTATTAGCTATACTATGACTACTCTAACAATAATATAGCATGTTTCCATCAATGCCATATACATTTATATGGTCATATACATAATTCTAAATACTTCAAAGTAATAATGGAACAGAGGTTATGCTTTCAGTAATGCATAAAAGTCAAGTATTCACTAAGTGATAGACCACACCAACGGAGTGCACACCATCAGTAAAGACAAAGATAAAGTCACAGTGATGCCCGATGAGTAGAAGACAGTGTTTCTCGATGAAGCAGAATCACAAGATGCCCAACGAATTGAAAATAGAGTTGCCCGATGAACAAGATCCAATGATGCCCGACAGACAGAGATCCTGAAGCTAACTGAAGTTACACCGATGGAACTGGCAGTTGTCACCGATGACGAACTGTAGAATTGACCGACGAAACAAAGAGATCAGAAAATGACAAAATATCTAGTTGGCAGAGCTTGAGGATAGACTTCACTGGTTGTTTTATTTGTTTTATTCGACCACAGTTAAGTAATTGATTTAAAGAAGTTTTATACAGTTGGAAAGAAGATAACTGCGAGATAAATCAGGATTTAAAGTTGTAAATCAATTTGGCTGGATTGTTTTTCATGCCAAGAATCAAGAATCAAGAATCAAGAATCAAGAATTAAGGAATATCATGTCTATATAAGAGACAAGCATAATTCATTTCCATAAGCAATCAGATACACAGGGGAGTGAATTGAAAGAAGATGCTGAAGAGAAACTGGTGAAGGATAAGCTTCATACAGTCCTGATCAATCAAGCTAAGGGAGAGCTAAAGAATTCTATAGACATCGACGAATAGTGAAGCACAACATCACAAAGAAGAAAGTGTGAAGTACAAAGGAATTGAATTGATACATTGATCAAAGAGGTATTGTACGTAAATAGATCTGAATATCTGCAATTCAAAGTTGCATTAGAAACAGGTCATTGTGTTTTAGTTTAACCATTGAAGCATTAAGTCTCTTAACATAGCAGGACTTAACCATCTTATATAATTGAGGTATATCCTAACAGATTACCAAAATGGTTGACTCATGATAGTAGCATCGGTCTTACCTAAAGCCTATTGACAATCTAAGAAGGAGGCTGATTCAAGGATGGTAGTAAGATTAGCATAAAGCCTATTGACAGTCTAAAGGTTGATTCAAGGATGGTAGTGTAGATGTCAGATACTAAGTGACAACCTATGTATAAAAATCCTCTAACAAGGTCACACTTAACCATGTGTTTGTAACCGTTAACAGGGTTGGCTCCTAATAGGTCTCACTTCAGAAGAGTGAAAATTTGGGTTACCGGTCCCAATGGTTTTTCCCTTAACAGGGTTTCCACATTAAAATCCATGTGTTATGTGTGTATGGTCTATTGCTTTATTGTTTTACATTTCACATATGCATTTCTAGATTGATTGGTATACTCTGCATATTTACTAAGTATCGGTAAATAAGTTTTTTTGCTTATGTAATCAAGGAGAATAAGGACAGACAAGGTAAACCGACAGACAGTTAATTATTTCAAAGTATTTTCAAGGCATACATCTTGTAAGGACTTAATAATCTAAGGTGTATTGATTGGTGGATTAAAGTTTAAAAGGATAAATTTTTGAGGCCACTGATTCACCCCCACCCCCCTCTCAGTTATTACTAACAAAATAATGAATACTATTAGAATGACTTAGGAAACTTTTAACTGTAAAATTGATTTATCTTTTGAAACTAGAGAATTTGAAAACTTCAAATCAAGACTTTACAATCTCTAATCCCCAACGGAGTCACCAATTTGTTAGCTATTTTTCTTGCAGCACAACCCTAATGTGTCTGTATACTTATGTGCTTGAAAAAAACTCTTATTTCATACAATAGAAGCTAATTGATGAGGGTATTAGATAATATCTGGAGATACCTATTATCACCTCCTTCTTTTTTGAGATCCATTGACTCGGGAAGGTATTACCTATGAATGATTACTGATTTACAGTATCTTTTAAGTGGATTATCTTCTTACTAATTTGTTGAATGCTTCAAATGAATAAGGGAAAATATGAATTTGAAAATGATAAAGAACATCATAATACAAATTTTAACAAGCCATACAAATATTCTGATGACAACAAATAGTAAGGTAATAAGGATTTTCATCCTTCTTCTTTTTAGTTCTTGGTGAACTTTAGGAAGGATAACCTAGTTTGATTCTCTCTCTAAGGAATTAGTAGACTAAATTGTACTCCTTGAACATAATTTACTTGAATGGAATGTATATTTTTGAAATATGTGAATGATTTGATAAATTAGAATACTGGTTGGACAATGATCAATTACTTAGCCAACTATAAAACCAGTGCCTTAACCTTGAGCTTATGAGTCAATATCTGGTATAACTCCACAGTAAGGTGATCAACAAAATACATGCAATAAAGATAATATGCCTTAAAAATTATCCTCTCTCTACACCTATATCATCAGATCCTTAAACTAATGCTAAGCTCTATGGGGTTACTTGAAATGATTAATCCTTCCTTGAAGGAGCTCACAAATGATTGCACAACCATCTTGTGATCAATATGCCTAAATGCCTTAAAAATAAACATACAAGAGAAATAACAATAATTAAAAGAGACAATCCAAGATGCAGAACAAAGATTGAAAATATTTGTATTAATATCTTAAAGCTTCAAATACATATAGATAGACAAATAAAACAAAGGCTCGAACAAATTTTAGTAGTCTGCCTTGTAATATATTTCACTGATTTTCAATTACAATCTTCTCAACTTGTTCCAATCTTCCAACCTACTACAAAATGATAGAAGAGAGCTATATATATGCCTAAACCATCTTGGAATCCTTAAAATAAGGATGCTACAAGCTTTGGATGGTTTAGAATGCCTAACCCTAAAAAGCAGAAAAGACAAAATACAGGAATGATCCAAGCGGTGGAAAGACAAGAATGAGGAATGAAATCTGATCTTTCTTCTTTATCTTCTTTTGGATTTTGACACCTTTTTTTTTATGTGTTTAGGATAGCATCTGATAGTTAAAATAAGATTTAGTGACCACCAATATGTAAGCTAACTTACACTAATCTCTTTAAGATTGCTAACCTCCCTGTGCTCAAAGAATAGGTGCCAAGTGTCTCTCTATTCTTCATCAATGAGGTCAATGTCCTCTGCAGCATCCTTCTTCTTTTTTTCCTTTGTCAGTGTGTCCCATGCTGCTACATCATCTTCAACAAGTCAATTAAAGCTCTGGATGCTCTCTAGTTTTGCTTTCTTCCTGTTCCACTGAGTATCTATTATACTCTTGACATCTATTAAAAATTTATTGATGTTAGTCTCAGCCTTAAAGGCTTCATCCAAAATATTTTTGTAGCACTCCATATCTAATTTTGCATTATCGTTAATAAATGCCTCTTTCTTAGGCAAATTGCTATCAAAATCTACTTTCCAAGCCTCCAAGGCTTTGATCTGACTGTCATCTCCCTTTATTGGAGGAGTAAATATATTAAAGTCTGATCCATAGATATTCATTCTTGACTCAATCTTATTTAACTTGCCTTTGAAGAAAGGCAAAGTTACATTTATCTTCTCAATCTCATCATGAACTTCTAAGACTATTTCTGGAAGGTCATTCCTATGTGGTTGCAATGATGCCAATCTTTCAAACAATTGTGTCCTACTAGACCATGTTCCATAATAGGGGTTTAAAATAGAAATATAACTAGTAACTTCAATATGTAAAATAGGAATTTTATTATATGCATTCAAAATCAGATCAGTCTTATTCTTCATAATATCAACCCTGTACTGGAAGATCCTCATTAACACCCCTAAGACTATTTCATTATGCTCTATAATCTATTTCTCTATTTTTGCATTCTCCCTTGTTAACTCTGTTTGGGTTTCTCCATGAAAAAACTCCTTAGGTGATGCTGGGATAACCTCAGGTTTCTCCATTAACTGCTGAGTTAATTCTTTGATTGGTTTCTCTAAAGCAAAAATCTTAATCTGACATAACTCCCTATCTTTTGCAAGAGCACAAGTCTCTTCTATCAGAGTATTATATCTCTGATTTATTTTCTCTCTTTTTGCTACATGCAATTGAGCAAAATGTGATAACACTTGTGATATCTCCATTGCATTGGTGTTATTCACAGACCACACCATCTGGCTACCTATCATATTTTCCTAAATATTTAGTAAAGCTGGCTTCTGATCCTTAGGAGCTAGGCTCCACATAGAAACAACCTAGGATTTTGGATCATAACCAAATCCCTTTATCAATTCTCCAACCTGGACTTCTGATAACAATTTAAGTCTGGTTATTTCCTTATTTGATCAATAATAAATTTTGAGGCTAAATCCCAGCCCTCAACAAGTAGCATCCCACTAGTCTTAACCATTCTCCTTGATTCCTCTTGAGAAATATCCTCTGTTTTAGGATCATAATCATGTCTAGCCTGTAAGGCTTAGACTGTTATTAATGGTTCTCCTCCATTTAACTGAAGTTGTCTTCCAACTTCCTGTTACTTATGCCACCTAAGGAAATATTTAAATTCCTTCATTTTTATGAAGTTATCATCATCTAGGAACTATTGCTAATCAATTATCCTTTCATCAATGCATGATTTAAGAGGCAATTCAACATTCTCCTCTTCATCTTGTTGCAACTTTTTTCCTTTTCTAATATCCTTTCTTAATAAATGATCATATGGCCTATTTCCAGGAATAAGGGAACTAATTTTATCCATTTTCTTCCCTCTTCTCACATGAACCATTTCCTGGGAAGGCTCTCCGATTTCAAATTTTTTCTTTTTGAGAGGAGGTTCATTAGTAACCTCTATTTCTGGGACCTGTGCCAGGTCAATAATATTCTCATCTCCTGCTTGTTCTTCTTCATCTTCTTGATTTACTGGTAGGGAAATAGGTGAAGTGTATCCTTCATCACTATCATCATCATACTCTGATTTAGAGTTTTTTGGCTGACCTTTCTCAAGAACTACAAGTGATACCTCTAATCGATTGCACAAGAAAGTATGAGACTGAATTATACCCTCTATCCTCTTCAAATATGGTAAATCAGGAAAGAAACCTCCAAATGATAATCCTTTTCTCTTTACCTGCCTTTCTAGGTCCATTAATTCTTTGATTTTATTTTTTCTTGAGATCACCTCCTCATCCTCAAGAATATTTCTAATAGCATCTTCTTCTATGCATTCTTCATGTTCATAAGTGTGAGGAATAGTAGGGGTTAGGAGTTTCTTGGAACTTAAAATGAAACCCTTTGTATCAGTGTACCTATGCAATGTTGCACCCATCCTATAATGGCTTAACTAGTTGTTCACTAAATCTATGGCTCTCTTGCCAATAGTAAATTGATATACTTTGAACTGCCTTGGGGTGAATGTTCCTTTTATTTGAGGAGCCAGATGCTCCTTATCTGTCAACATAAGTTTCCACACAAATTCCATTGTTGCAATTATAGCAGGGACATGAAATAGGAGTATGTGTGGTGGATGTGTACATCCATACACTCTGATCATGGTAAAATTTTGCTCCAAGAAGAAGTCACCCTAGTTGTGGTCTCCAGGCCACTTGTATACATATTCAAAAGGCCTTAATAATTGTAGTAACTTTGCTAGCAATCTGGTCTTATTCACCCCTAAGCACTATAGTAATGGATAAACTATCCAATTTTCAAATGCACAGAAGTCACAATCCCTAGCAGTATAATTCCAAATTTTTATCCAAAACTCAATACAGTTGGGCTGACCTTGGTAAACTCTTTGTGGCCTTAAACTATTTAAATCCATAATAGGGTAGTTGCAATACATTAGTAAATGCATTAGGATGGAGTAATGTAAAAACTTGGGCTCCTTTTCCTTTTTCTACAGTGATTCTCTTTGAACCCCCATCCCTTCCTAGTACTCTACAGAGTGCAAAAGCAATGTATTTGATATAATGGTTTAAATCCTTATAAGCATAAGGAGAAATTCCTTGCATGTGGGAAATATAGTTCTTAGTCTGCCTAGGAATGTGTCTCTTTACTAGACCTTTGACTACCCCAGCCTTTTTCTCATATCTAGCTTCCTATTTCTTCAGGTCTATTTCTGCTGCCATAGGGAAGTAGAGATTGAAGGCTTTCATAAATGAATTCTTGTTTAAGGCTAGTAACACGGTGCCATCCCTTCTCTTGATTGTCTTAGAAAGTTCATTATAATTATTCGCTAAGGCTAAAACAAGATCAGTGTCTATGAATACATCAGGGACAATTAACTTAGATAACCCACAAGTCCAAGGGTTTGACATAGGTACAGCTTCATCAAAAAATTTATAGAAATAATTGAAAAGAGAATAACCTGATGATCCTGGAGTTTTGGCATCTTGGATGTATGCTAGGTCATCAATCAAGACATCGTCCTTTGACTTCTTGTTCTGTGTCAATCCTGGTAGTAATTGTAGAATTTCTTTTAAGAAATTCCTCTTACCCTTTGCTTCATCCTCCATTTCTTTACTTCTCCCACTAGTGGAAGCTACACTGACGGCTCTTCTCATCTTGGTTGTTTGTTTCTATCTACCCTTTTACCGATATTGAAACAAATATATTCACTGTAAACCCTTATTGCTACACTCTAATACACTGAAAATAATCTAGGCTCTGAAAATTGATCAAATTCCTTGAATTCTGAACTAAGAACCTCAATTGGCTTGAATTTTCAAAAGCGGGTAACTCTCCTTTTGCAACACTGATAACTTGGTGAATTCTTCGCTCTAGATTCTGAAAGCAATGTAAATGATAATGAAACTCATATCATCTATTTATGGAAAATAATGATCAAAGTGTGCAGCTCATAATTGAGTAATCTCATCACTTCTGCCTTCAATTCATCATACTGTGACTTCAATGGTTTACTAGCCCGTAGCCTCTAATTATGACAGGAAATCAAATTTCAAATGAGTACAGAATTGATGAAAATCCTTATTAATTTTGACAAGAGGTCAATTTTGTTCTGATTGGCTGATTCTCAGACATCTCAGCCACCTTTCCAAGTTGTCATAACTTTTTTGAATTCTTATTGGCTAATGACTTTCCCACTTTGGCGCGTCAGCAACTGTATTAACTTTATTATGCTTAACTTTTAATTTTCCCATTCGGTGACCTCGCAACAACAACTTATCTCCATGTCCCTGAGAAATATGCTTAACCATTGTTGTTTTCCAAGACTTGGCGACACAAGGTTTTTTTAACTTCAGCTTGAATCCTGATTACCTTCTGGCGATCATGCGACTGTGAAAATCTAAGTTGCTGAAAGATTTACTTTTAATCAAGGTTTACTCTGAGACTATGTGATCACCGTTCATCTCTTTTTAATTTAATGCTCTTCACTAAGTCTTGTAGTTATTTGATATGACCATAAACTGCTCTGAGACTTCACAACATAAGCATTATACCTTTACTTTTATATTTAAATTCTTTCTGGAGACTATGCGACTAGAACTTTTCTCACTATTGCTAAACAAATTTCACTTTATCATATCCATCAAGAGATTTCTTGACTACCATTGATCTTTCTTATTTTAACATCTGACGATTAGTATTAAGTATCATAATATTTATATCTTATCTTAATATGTCTTGAGTCCTGGCGACTAAAGTATAATGTTACCTTTATTTCCTTTTGTCTCTTAGTCGCTGGAATAAAATTCACTTAGCCATCTTATTTGGAGACTTCCTGACAACCGTTGGATCTATCTTGACAATAGTTGGATGGTCCCCACTAAGTCTCGTAAACTTTTATGTAAACCCTAAATCATCACAAGACTTGGCAACAACACTCTTTGTCTCATAATCTTCAAATGTTTTTTATTTTATCAAAATTTAATCAGAGACCATGTGACTATACCCTTAATCTTTGTCATACTTAACTATGTGTCTCAATGTTATTCCTTGTCTCTTGATCGCTGAATAATTGTTGACTCTTCAAATTCTATAAGTGACTTCACACTACTCATTAGATCTTATTTTTATTGAACGGTTGTCTCCAAGCTTCGCAATCTTTTCTTAACTCATCTCTTGTTCTGAGACTAAGCGACAACAGAGGAATTTTAACACTTGAACTTAACTCATAACCTTGGGTTATATTTGGAGACAATGTGACTGCATAAGCTCAAATTCACGAGATAAAATCACTAACCCTGGTCTTATTAGGAGACTCCTCAACAACCGTTGGATCTTTCTTTCAAATGGACGGTCGTCGCTAAGTCTCGTAATCTTTAAAGCATATTCTTTTCCATTAAGAGATAGTGTGACAAAGCCAATTTTCTAAGTCTCATAATCTTATGGAATATTCTCTTTCTTTCATGAGACTTAGCAACTATCCTTTTAAGCACATGCAATTTTCTCAGGACATAAGTGCCAAAAAGTAACTTCAAAATAGAACCCGATTAAGAAAATTAGGGATTTTTTGTATTTTTTACTAGAAATGACTAGGGTTTAGGGTTATGGGTATTTTCAACTAGGTTTTGAGCAAAAACAACTGCTGTAGTGGCATAAAAGCAATTTCAAACATGACTTTTAAACTTTTGGGCATAAGAATGACAGGCATCTTCAAAATTTTATAGGGCAAACTCAAAAACAAGAAATACAACCAACACAACCATAGGTATTCCAAAAGGTTTGGAATCTTTCATACCAAAAATTTTAAGAATCTCTTTGATATACTTGGCTTGTATAATATAGATTCCTCCAGTAACTTGTTGTATCTATAGACCTAGAAAGAACTTAATCTCTCCAATCATTGACATCTCAAGCTCTTTTCTCATTTCATCAGTAAATCCCTTACATAAAGTTTCATTGCCTCCAAAAATAATATCATCAACAAAAATTTCAGCAATCAAAACTTTATTATCACTGTCACATTTCAAGTAAACATTAATGTTATCACTTTTTCTTTGAAATCCTATTTTGCTTAGATAAGAGTGCAATCTCTCATACCATTCGCGGGGTGCTTGTTTCAAACCATATAAAGCTTTATGTAACTTACATACCTTTTTCTTGTTTGTGTTCTCAATAAATCCTCTAGGTTGCTCAATGTATACTTCTTCTTCAAGTATCCCGTTAAAAAATGCAGACTTAACATCCATCTGATATACCTTGAATCCTTTGTAAGAAGAATTTGCTAGAAGTATCCTAACTCCTTCAAATATATCAACGGGTGTGAACGTCTCTCCATAGTCAATTCCTACTTCTTGTGCATAACCTTTACAAACCAATCTAGCTTTATTTTCGATAACTTCTCCATTCTCATTCAGTTTGTTTATGAAAATCCATTTAATACTAATAATATTTTTGTCTTTGGGCCTGGGTACTAATGTCCATGTCTTGTTCTTCTGATTTTGATCATATTCTTATTTCATTGCTTTCATCCAATATTCATTATCTAGTGCCTCTCAAACTTTCTTAGGCTCAAATGTAGATATCAAACATGTATTGTCTCTTACCTTATTTCAAGTCATCACTCCAACATCCTTATTTCCAATAATCTTTCTCGGGGAATGGTGTCTCCTCACATAATTTTCCAAAATAGGCTCGGTAGCTCTCAGTTTTTCAATATCAAGATTCGGTTGTGGAACTCCTTGTTCATCTTCCTCCTCAGTAGGTGCTTTTGGTAAGGTAAAAAGGACATCAGGTTGAACATATAAAAACTTCTCATAACCTTTTGGTTCCTTCTTACTATCTTCATCATTCCTTTTTGCAAATTCATCAATTTTTACATTTGCACTTTCCATCATTTTGTTAGTAAACTTGTTCAAACATTTGTAAGCTTTAATCCTTGTAGAATATCCTAAGAATATTCCGTCTCCTTTTAAATCAAACTTTCCTTCTCTAGAATATTTTAGAATATAGAATTTTCTCCCAAAATTTTTAAAGTAACATTAGGTTTGTGTTCATACTAGATTTCATAAGGTGTCTTGTTGGTACCTTTCATCATTTGTACTCAGTTCAATGTATAAACAACAGTACTCAGAGATTCTCTCCAAAAGTTCTACGAACCTCATTTTTCAATCATCAGTGTCCTAGCACAATCAACAATAGATTTGTTTCTTCTCTCAGTAATCCCATTCTTCCGTGGTGTCCTTGGTGCTGACAATAGTCTCTTAATTCCGTTCTCATTACAAAAAAATGTAATTTCATCAGAAGTAAACTCACCTCCTCTATCAAATCTCAGACATTTCAACTGTCTTGCAGTTTCTTTTTTAACTCGGGCCTTATACCATTTAAACATTTGAAATGCATTAGATTTTTCTTTTAAAAATATTACAAACATCATTCTAGAATAATCACCCACAAATAAAATAGAATATTTGTCTCCAAATAACTTTGAGTCTTCACGGGGCCACATAAATCAGTATGTACTAAATCCAAAATTCCTTGTGTAACATAAGTATTTCTTGCAAAACTAGATTTAGTCATCTTACCCATATGACATTCTTTGCACATAGCATTCTCTAGTTTTTCTAGTCCCAGTAATCCTCTTACTCTACTCTTCTTACTCACTTTGATTAAGTTGTCAAAATTAACATGACGAAGCCTTTTGTGTCATAACCAGACATCTTCAACTTTAGCAAGAAGGCAACTCTTCATAGAAGTATCAAGATAAAATAAATTACCTCTAGATTGTTCTCCGGTAGCAATCAGATTATCCTTTTCATCAAATACTTTCACCTTTCCATATTGAAATTCCAGTCGATGACCTGTATTGTTTAGCTGTAAAAAACTCAACAGATTATACTTTAATCCTTCAACCCAATAAACATCATCACATCTTGTTTTATTTAGTATAATTATAGATCATTTTCCTTTCACAGAATATGGAGCATCATTACCAAATATAACATAACCTCCATTGTGCTTTTCCATGGAAATAAACTTAAGTGTGTCACCAGTCATGTGATGTGAACAACCACTATCTAAAATCCATGTTTCATTCTTACTTACTTGTGATATTAGGGCTCTAGGTTCTTCTTCATCAGAATCATCTTTTATAGCAACATAAAACACTTCTTTTCCATTACCACTATCAAAAGAATCATCATCACTTAGTCCTTCATTAGAAATATGAAAATATTTGTTACCTTTGTTTTGTAGTCTTTGTATCTCTTGAATCTATCTTATCTTTTGTCCTTATCTCTATTATCTTTCTTTTCTTCCTTATCTTTCTCTGGAGAGTTAGACACAAAGTGACCAACTTTATCACAATTAAAATATTTCAAGGGAAACTTACCTCGGTATTTTCCTTTGGGTCTTTGTAGCCTTCTAGCCAAAAAAGCTTCAAATTTTCTTTCATTCTCATCACATTTAGTCCTTCAGTGACTCTATAAAATTTCTCACTAGCACTACTCAAATATCCATCTCTACCAGCAGCTTCCCTAGCTTTTCAAATCTTTAAAGTAGACTTAAATATAGATTCAATCTTAGAAGTAGCAGGAAAACTATTATCAAAATCATTTAACTCAAATGCAGTTAACTTACCAATAGTAGCATCCAGTGAAACATTCATCTAGGGTATAGATATTATCTCTTGTATAGAAGATACATGAATAGCATAACTTGGTAGCAGGGCTCTCAACATTTTTCTTGTAACATCATCCTCTATAACATCATCCTCTGTTATGATCCCACCAGCTCCTCTGATAGAATTAACTGTCTCCTTAATTATTGTACTATAATGTATTATGTTCTCTCCTTCCTTCATCCTCATAGAGTCAAATTTTCCTCTCAAGCTTTCTGCTTTAGCCTTCTGAACATGCTGATCTCCATCATAAGTCAAAATAAGCTTATCCCACATATGTTTCAAAGTAGTACAACCATCAAGCTCATCATATTCATGTCGGTAAGTATAGAATCAATCTCAATCATGTCTTGTGTGTGTTCCTATTTCTGTCTTTTCTCACTGATAGTCATAGGTGGAATAGTCGATGCTACATATTCATTATCAAGAAAGTGAACTCCATGTTCTCCTACTCTAGACACATTCAACCTCATTCTACTTTTCCATGTAGAGAAATGATCCCTATTCATCTTTGGTGCTTCCCTCTTATACATCTTTAGATCTTGACTCAAGTGCTTTTAAACTTGTCACTTCAGAGTAACTCAGCTCTGATACCAATTATTGGTCCCACTTAGGGGGGGTGAATCAGGCAAATCAAAACTTAAACACTTAAAATTGAACTCACTGATTCACTCGGTAATACTAAATACAAT
The DNA here is from genome assembly GCA_018584345.1 of Thuja plicata. Taxonomy (NCBI): domain Eukaryota; kingdom Viridiplantae; phylum Streptophyta; class Pinopsida; order Cupressales; family Cupressaceae; genus Thuja; species Thuja plicata. The sequence goes on along the minus strand of MU223830.1, from coordinate 315,227 downwards.
AAATAATCAATTCACCAATAAAATCAATAACTTTAAACATCAATACATCTCATATATGTAAATCAATAATTCAAACTTAGAAACACCAGATTAACTTAGTTGACACCATATTTAACAAGTAAACCCAATTCAGGAAAAATGTTTGTGGGAATTGTAACCCATAATATAAATGTACCCTTCTGAAGTACGCTCAGTTAAGAACTTATCATGTTAAAGCTTACAAACACATTTGCTAAATGTGACCCTGTTAGGGGATTTACCTCAGATCTGTTAAGATCTTCACCCTATTAGGAGTGGCCTTAGTAGAGGTGTTTAAACACTCTTTTGGAATGTCACCTAAGTATAGGTTTTACAAATAGGACTGTTAAATCCACTCAGTTAAGAGATTTCTCTGTTACAAATGTTAATAAGCAACAATAAAATTTGATCTATAAATATAGAAACTACATTTTCTTGTGTCATATCCTTTATGCTCAATTGAACACTGGTATCACATACTCCATTGATCTCTTTCTTAGACTTTATATTCTTCAATCTCTATTTCTCTGTTCTACTCAGTAAATGTTGTCTTCAGCTTCTTCTTCTTCTCTATTTTAATTCACGAGCAGCATACACTATGTATTTCTCATTCTTTATATAGACATACTTTTGCCTCTTAATCTCCTTAATTTTATTTTCCTTCATTTGTGCTCAATCGTTCCATCATCTTCTTCATATTTCACAACTCGGTAAACCATCTCACTTTTACCTTGGAACATGAACTTTTCTTGGAACTCTTCACAATTCAGTTTAACCACTTGATCTTCACCTTAGATCTTCACATTGAATATTACCATTCATATATCTTGTAACAAACATAATTTAATTCATTTCCTCATCTATCTCATCATCACTTTGCATTAAATTTTATCTTATCATCATTTACTATCAATATCTTGTACTCGGTAAAACTTGCTTTGCAACTTGGTAACTGACTTCATTCATTGCTCAGTGTCTAACTCATCTTCGGTGCTTGGTGCTCGATAAATTGTGACCGAATCACATAACATTCTACCAAATGACTCATTCTAGCTCGGTAAAGTAACTCTTTCAGTCATAGCTTTAACTCATTGCAGTTTCTGACTTGATCAATCAATTGTACCAATTTGATAACATCAAATATATAGTAGAATTCAACTATATCATCATTAATTCATCATTGTCTGATTTGTAGTTTTCACCCATTTAACTTCTCCTATTAAGATATAGTAACATAATAAGAATCAATTTATCAATTGCTTGACATCAATGATAGAACAAGAGCTGATCTAACCATTTCTACAATCATGATACTCGGTATCACTCGGTCTTCATCATCTCCATCAAATATTCATCAGTTAATCAACACCCTTTAGTTTTCTTTTTCCTTGGAGGTTAAAGTTTCCATGGTGAAGGGATTGAAGGTGGATGTTATGATGATAGTCATTGTAGAATTTTCATGATTTTCTAGAAAAGGAGAAGAATATATGGCATCCCATGATGTGGTTTCAGAAAGAGCAGAGTTTACCTGACCAAGTGATGAGCCCTTAAAATTTTATAAGAAAGGCACCTAAAGACTCTCATTGCCGCACAAATGGGTTGGTGTTTCAACCTATCTTATCTATTATTTCACTTGTGAAGGGAGGTTATCTAATTTACATTCCCCTTATTTTAAGTTTTGTATCCACCTCTATCATGGAAAGCTCATTAATGTACCAAACTACTCGGCAAATTTTCTCACCAAAATAGAATTTGAGGTGCAAAAAGGTAAGGATACCTTAGTATCCCACCATTGTCTCATCACATTGTCGATAAAATGGAGCTTAAGAATTTTCATTTTATGTCATGGAAAGAATTTTTGGAAATTAAAGAGTTTAAGCAGAGTAACCTAGGGGTTGGGGTATAAGGTTTAGGCATAGGGGAGAATCTTGCAAACAAAAAGTTAGATTAGGTAAAGAATATTTTTCTTCAAAAGAGAAGGATGATAAAAATTATGAGCTAGAAGCATACCCTTTTAAGGATGAAGAAGAAGGTTTTAAAATTGTATCACCTGTAGTTAAAACTTAGGGACAAAAATTGGCACAAAAGCTTCCCAAAGAAACCCCTACTCGACTATCTAAGAAACCCTCTGCTAAGAAAATTGAAAAGGGGAAAAATAAATTTAAAAATAAAAAAGAAATGTCTAAGGAAAAATATAAAAAATTCCTTGACCTAGGATTTTTAAAAAAAGATTATTATAGAAGAACCCACTCCCTCACCTAAAGGAAAGAAAAAAAAGGGACTCTCCTTAAAAAAAGAACATGATGATATTGCGTCTCTTGAGAAAAGGGTAAATACACAATATATAAAGGGGAGAAAGGAGATTACAACACACTCAATGCCAAGCACAAAATTTAATCCTACAATTAGAAATAAATGAAATCCTACAAGCTCACCTACAATTTCTGTAGTAGAAAGGTCAACACCCCTTGAGCCTCTTAAGAATAAATAAAAAAGGAAAAATATGCAATCTTCCACTAATGTGATAGTGACAGAGAAGCCTACACTAGTAGTTCATCTATTCTTTGACCCACAAATTCAAGCCACTACTAATTATGAGGAAGAAAAGAGGCCGCAACAAACTATCAAAAGAATGACTAGGGGATATGGCTAATTCAAAACCACAATGAATAAGAAAACAAAGAAAATAATTGAACATGTGATTAATGTTCCCTATGAACCCAATAGCAAAAATGAGAAATATGAAGAAGGGGAGAGAGATGAAGAGTTAATGTCTACAAAAATGCATTATGAAGAAACATAGTACAAGATACTTGGAACAATAGGAGGAATAGAAGAAGAGGAGGTGGAAGAATAAGATGTGGAGTAAGAAGATGAGGCCCGTGATGAGGAAGAAGCTCCAATTTATCATGGAATACAATAGAGTGTAGGATGGGAGTTTGAAATAACTCTTATAGCAACACATAATAGATGATGATAGTAATGTTGATCGTTTAGTAGAACTAGTTTCTCAAGAAACTCAAAATGCTATTGAGCACATTACTACAATAATTTCTGATCACAATAACTCCATAGTTACCCCTCCTATGTGTTTGCCCTTGTTAACATCATAATTATTGGAACAGATTCAACAATTGAAACAACAAAATTCCCATTTGTCCAAAGAAAAATAAAACATGCAATTCCAATTTAAGAAAGAAATTGAAAATAAGGAAAGAGGAAAAAGGAAAAAGGGCCCTAAATGCAAAGGTGGATCAATTAGTTAATATTGTTCCACAAATTGTCATTTTTAGACCTCCCACTAGAGTGTATACTATTTACCTCAAGGAGAGGTTCTTAATTTTTCAATTTATGCAAACATATTATGATTTCTTTATTCCATGGTTACTCCTAGAGAGTATTTTAATAATTTTCAGAATTCCACAATTTAACTACAAAATGCATTGTGTGAATTATATTTACACAACTTAGTTGTTCCTTATAACTCAGATTGGAATCATCTTTTATATGTGGGAGATATTTAAGTGAGCATTGTGTTATTATATGCAAAATGAAGAAAATAAAGGAGATTAGGCTAATAAGTATAAAGAAATTGAAAAATCAACAATATTGGGGCTCTGAGCTAAATCAAGGAATCTTGATGCTATTCTCAATGATTGGTTGGTGTTAATGAATAAACCAAAGGTACAAAGAAAATTATTGCAAAATGGGAGGGATAGCTCTGCAATGTTCACAAAAATGATTTAGTCCACTAGTAGAAAAGTTCTCACACATGTCGCAAATAGATGGCAATAATTAACCGATGAGTTGAAACTAAAAGAACCTCATTCTCTTTTCAACTACCATGGAAAAAAATGTATAGATTTAATTTATATATGCAATTGGCCAAATAGAAAGAGCTCACTTAGATCCCTCTACTTGTCTAGTCATTGTTATACCTTTGTCCAGTCCCTGATTGGCATGGAAAAAAATATGCAATAGAAAAGGAAGAAGCAAGGTGGAGGAGGATTAGAAGATTTAATGGATTCTATTAGAATCCAATTGCTACCAAATTGGGCATGATTGCACACTTTGACTTAAGGTTTTTATCTTTATGTAGGAATTCCATAGTTGCACTTGCTTTGGGATGAGCATGATATTAAGTTGTAGGGAATGATGTGTGGCTTTTATAGTACTCTTTATATGACTTTTTGGTTCATTTTTAAACTCTTTTTTCTATCTTAGCTATGTCCTTCATACCGAATACTTTATGTTTTGAAAGACTTTCATGCTACTTTATCGTATTTATATATATTTAGTTTGAAATATGGTTATATGGCAATATATGGAGTTCAGTGTCATGGAAATTAGATTGGATGTTATATATATGGTTGTTTGTGTACTAACTAGTTTTTGCAGCACTTGGTTGAAATGTATTGTTGCAGTTATCATAGCTTTGGGTTGTGAAACTTCCTACAATCATTGACACTACAAAATTCAACCAAACTTCTGATCTTGAATATTTTGGTTGATCTTTTAAATTGTGAAGGCCTTGAAGGCTTATTCTAGTTTTAGTTGTCGAAACATAACAAACTTATTTATTAATTTTCATGATAAGTGTGGAGTTACCTAATATTTTCAACTGTTCGAGAGTTATAATCCTATTAGGACCATTTCTCATGAGTTATTTTGACTTTATGGATTGTAAATTTCTTTCCTAGATTTATGGATAATGCACGCATGTATCATTAAATATTTCAATGTTTGCAAGATCTATATATGGAAGCTTCACATGAATGTAAATATGTTATTTTTCTCTGAATAATACATCATTATTAGTCAATGGGCCCTTGGTCTACTGGTGAAGTTAAATGGCTCATAAAGAGCCCACCAGGGATCAAGTCTTGCCGAGTGCAAGGCCCGACATCATAAGGGATGAGGCTGGAATCGTGCCCCAGGTGAATTTGGCAGCGTGGATTCTCCTCAGTCCTTGGCTCTAAGCTAAAGAGGCATGTGTGGGCGTGTATCGGGTTCCTAAACCCTCCATCAAAAAAAAATAAAAATACATCATTATTAAAGTCAAATCTAAGTATCTATATTTTTTTATGGTGAATTCATGGATTAATTGAGTATTATTTGAGTTCTTTCCTTTTGTTAAGTTCAATTAGAGTGTACTCAAGGGGACTCACTTGAGGTATATCTCTTCCATATTTATTTTATGTATTATAGGAGTACTTAATTTGTTCATTCTGTTATTAGAATCTGCTGAAGAATACTCTTTGAGTTACATGATTTTGTTCCTGTAGCCTTGGACAACATTGGTGGGTTGATTACTATAGGTGTAATGTTTATTTTTAATTGATTCATTATATACATTTATAGTTGCATCCATGGTTAAAGATAGTGTAGAAGATGTTACTTCACGACATTGGGTTAACATTGATTTCAAATTTGAAGAGGAGTAGATAGTTACTTCAACTTTCATTTTAGTAGTTAAATAGAAATCCAAGCAATGTTATGATGCATACATTATGCTAGTCCATTTCAAGTTTATAACATTGGGTTGAGAAGTTAAATGTAATCCACTTCCATGAGAGGTTTCTCAAGTATAAAATTTACTATAGAGATGATAAGCTCACTAGCTATCAATTTTTGTTTTAGTTTTAATTTTAAAAATCTAGTTGTTGCCTCTTTTTCATCAGTAAGGGCTTCTGCTTTCTAAGATTGAGGGTTTGCATGCTCTGCGTTTTCACAAACGTGGCATCAGAAATCCCAAGGATATTTTTTAGAGAGAGCCACCATGAGTTCCACTCTTGGGAGTAGCTCAAGGTGTAGATCAGGATTTCTCACCCAGATCGCCAGACTTTTGACCTTTTCATCTCAGCCATACATCCTAATTTGTTGCATAATCTTGGCATTCTTTATGTCAAGCACAAGTGGAAAGATTGGAAGTGGTATCCTTGGACTCCTCTCACTAATTACAAACCCAGTATGGGTTATGCTTGGTTTGTGCCCCATCCGCTGATGGTTGACACTTTGAAACACAAATGACATTTGTCTTCTTCCCATAGGACTTGGTGGTTCTATTTTCTTACTGTTTGGTCTGATCATAGAGCCAAATTTTCTCATTTTGCCTGATGTGTGCTTTTTAAAGGTTTGCCTCTAGGTGCCAGGTTCGGAACTTGGCAGTCCCTAACCTGAGGTGCCCTTTTTGTGGCCTCCTAGAGCCTTTCATGCATATTTTTTGGTTTTTTCACTGAGCTCTGTTGATTAACTAATGAATATCTGATGGAGATGATGAAGACCGAGTGATACCAAGTATCATGATTGTAGAAATGGTTAGATCAGTTGTTTTTTTGTCATTGATGTCAAGAAATTGATTAATTAATTTTTATTATGTTACCATATCTTAAGAGGAGAAGTTAAATGGGTGAAAAATACAGATCAGAAAATGATGAATTAATGATGATATAGTTTTTTTCTACTATATATTTGATGTTATCAAATTGGTACAATTGATTGATCAAGTCAGAAACTGCAATGAGTTAAAGTTATGACTAAAAGAGTTACTTTATCGTGCTAGACAGAGTCAATCGATAGAATGTTATGTGAGTGGGTCACAAGTTACCGAGCACCAAGTGAAATTCAAGCACTAACACCGAAGATGAGTTAGACATCGAGCAGTGAATGAAGTCAGTTACCGAGTTGCAAAGAAAGTTTTATCGAGTACAAGATACTGATAATAAATGATGATACGATCAAATTTAATGTGAATCAATGATGAGATGGATGAGGAAATGAATTAAATAAAGTTTGTTACAAGGTCTATGTATGGGAAAATTAATGAGAATATATAAGGCGAAGATCAAGCGGTTAAATAGAATTGTGAAGAGTTTCAAGAAAAGTACAACTTTTGAGGTAAAAGTGACATGATTTATCGAGTTTTAAAATATGAAGAAGATGATCGAATGAATGAGTGCAAATGAAGGAAAATAAAATTAAGGAGATTAAGAAGCAAAAGTATGTCTATATAAAGAATGAGAAATACACAGAGAACAAGAGGCTGGAGAATTAAACAGAGAAGAAGAATGATCTTAAGAACATCATTTACCGATCAAAACAGAGAAACACAGATTGAAGAATCTGCACTCTGAAAAAGAGATCAATGAAGTATGTGATGCCAGCATTCAATTAAGCATAAAGGATCTGACACAAGCAAAGGTAGTTGTTATATTTACATATCAAAGTTTATTGTTGCTTATTAATATTTGTAACAGAGAAATCTCTTAACCGAGTCGATTTAAGAGTCCTATTTGTTAAACCTAGACTTAGGTGACATTCCAAAAGAGTGTTTAAATACCTATAACAAGGCCACTCTTAACATGGTGAAGATCTTAATAGATCTGAAGTAAATCCCCTTACAGGGTCACATTTAGCAAATGTGTTTTTAATCTTGAACAAGATAAGTTCTTAACTCAGTGTACTTCACAAGGGTACATTTTTATTGTGGGATACAATTCCCACAGAGGTTTTTCCAAAATTGGGTTTCCTCATTAAATTTGGTGTCAACATAGATAAATCTGGTGTCAACTGAGTTAATATGATGTTGCTAAGTTTTAATGATTGATTTACATATATAAGATGTATTTTTGTTTGAAGTTATTAATTTTATTGGTGAATTGGTTATTTACTGTATTCAATATTACTGAGTGAATCAGTGAGTTCAGTTTTAAGTGTTATTGTTTTGATTTGTCTGGAGTTACTCTGAAGTGATAAGTTTAAAAGGACTTGAGTCAAGATATAAATATGTATAAGAGGGAAGAACCAAATCTGAATAGGGATTATTTCTCTACATGGAAAAGTAGAATGAGGTTGCATGTGTCTAGAGTAGGAGAATATGGACTTCACTTTATTGATAATGAATATGTAGCACCGACTACTGCACCTATGAGTATCAATGAGCAAAGAAAGAAATAAGAACACACACAAGTATGATTGAGATTGCTTCTACACTTACTAAACAAGAATATGATGAGCTTGATGGTTGTACTACTTCAAAACAAATTTGAGATAAGATTATTTTTACCTGTGGTGGAGATCAACATGTTTAGAAGGATAAATCAGAAAGCTTGAGAGGAAAATTTGACTCTATGAGGATGAAGGAAGGAGAGAACATAATACAGTATAGTAAAAGAATTAAGGAGACTAATAATTCTATCAGAGGAGCTGGTGGGATCATAGAAGAGGATGATGTTACAAGAAAAATGTTGAGAATCCTTCTACCAAGTTATGTTATTCGTGTATCTTCTATACAAGAGCTAAGATCTATACCCCAGATGAATGTTTCACTGGATGCTACTATTGGTAAGTTAAATACATTTGAGTTAAATGATTTTTACAATAGTTTTCCCGCTACTTCTAAGATTGAATCTGCATTTAAGTCTACTCTAAAAATTGGAAAAGCTAGGGAAGTTGCTGCTAGAGATGGATATTTGAGCAGTGCTAGTGAGAAATTTTATAATTGCACTGAAGGTCTTGAAGAGTTATTTACTGAATGTGATGAGAATGAAAGAGAATTTGAAGCTTTTTTGGCTAGAATGCTACAAAGAGGCAAAGGAAAATACCAAGGTAAGTTACCCTTGAAATGTTTTAATTGTGATAAAGTTGGTCACTTTGCATCTAAATATCCAGAGAAAGATAAGGAAGAAAATAAAGATAATAGAGATAAGGACAAAAGAGAAAAATAGATTCAGGAGATATAGAGACTACAAAAACAAAGATAAGAAATCTTTTCATATTTCTAATGAAGGACTAAGTGATGATGGAAAAGAAGTTGTTTATGTTGCTATAAAAGATGATTCTGATGAAGAAGAACCTAGAGCCCTAATATCACAAGTAATTAAGAATGAAACATGGATTATAGATAGAATGGAAGGAAAAAGGATCTATAATTATACTGAATAACACAAGTTGTGATGATTTCTATTAGGGTGAAGGATTAAATTATAATTTGTTGAGTGTTGTACAACTAAAAAATACAGGTCACCGACTAGAATTTCAATATGGATGGGTGAAAGTATTTGATGAGAAGGATAATTTGATTGCTACTGCAAAACAATCTAAAGGTAATTTATTTTATCTTGATACTTCCATGAAGAGTTGTCTGTTTGATAAAGTTGAAGATGTTTGGTTGTGGCACAAAAAGGCTTTTTCATGTTAATTTTGAAAACTTAATCAAAGTGAGTAAGAAGAGTAAACAAAGAGGACTACCGAGTTTAGAAATAATAGAGAATTCTATATGCAAAGAATGTCAGATGGGTAAGATGAATAAATTTAGTTTTGCAAGCAAGACTTATGTTACACGAGGTATTTTGGATTTAGTACAAACTGATTTATGTGGACCCATGAGAACTCAAAGTTATTACAGAGACAAATGTTTTTTTAGAATAACTAAGAGGGGGGGTGGTGAATCAGTGGCCTCAAATGTATTCTAATAAATTAACCCAAAAACTTAGTACCACAATTATAAGCCTCTATTTATCTTCAGTCCTACAAGATGTATGCCTTTAGATTATCTTCTCAAATAACTACCACTTGGAGTTCACTATTAAGCCTTATTCTTAATCTTTACTGATTAACCGTTTATCATTTACCGAAATACAGTAAATAACTTAGTGTTTACTGATCAATACTATTTTAGTAATGTGTAAAGCAAAACATCAAAGAAATGGCTCATAAACACATTTGACACATAGATTTTTAACGTGGAAACCCTGTTAAGGGAAAAACCACTTGGGACTGGTAACCCAAAAATTTCACTCTTCTGAAGTGAGCTCGGTAAAGAGCCAAGCCTGTTAAAGGTTACAAACACACTGTTAAGTGCAACCTTGTTAGAGGATTTATCACTAGCAGTTAATCACTTAATATCTAGCATTTCACTATGCTATCTTCATGAATTAACCTTTTGATACTCCTTGGGATGTATCTCAATATATAAAGGATTGTTAGATCCTGCTCAGTTAAGAGAGTTTTCTGAATCAATGGTTAAACTGAAATAGTATATGATCTATTCATATATAAAAATTAATCTTGTAGATGTTTAGATCTGTTGTAAGCTGATAATACCTTTCTGATCAATGTTTTCTTTTAATACCTTTTCTCCACTTCTTTTTTCTCGGTGATGTTGTGCTTCTCTAATGCTTAGTGTCTGCTGAAATCTTTAGCTTTGTTCTTCAGCTTGTTTGATTAGGACTCTATGAAGTATTTCTTCACAGGTATTCTCTTCAGAATCCTCTTCTCTATATACCCCTAATTCACAATGAATTATCTTATCTCTTTATAGACATAATTTCACCGCTTCTAAGTCCTTGACTTTCTTGTTCTTGGCATGATCCGCAATTCTCACCTTTCTTGTTTTAAAGCTTTACTTTAGTTTTATCTCGTAGATTTCTCTTAGACAACTGGAATAAAATAGCTTTAATACTCTAGCTTATCTTTGGATTTTAACTTGTTGATGAAAACAATGTGATCAGCTCATTAACTCCATATTTATCTCTTTCCAGCTAAGTCTTTTTATCATTTCTAAACTTCAGTTCTTTTCGGTGTTTAACTCTTTGTTAGCTTTGATCTTGACTTCAATTGTCCTCGGGCATCTTTATCCATTAGGGTTGTCTTTCTGTCAGGGTTGTCTTTCCATTGGGTAACATTGTGGTTCTATTGGTTGTTAAAATTCTTGCTCGAGTTTCTCGCTCGAGTATCACTGTGACTCTTCTCTCGGGGTTCTCTATCCGTCGGGGTGCACTGTCCGTTAGTGTTTGTTGTCACTTAGTGTATACTAAACTTCTATGCATTGCTGATAGCATAACCTTTATCTCTCTACTTCTTTGAAGTCTTTAACATTATGTATATAACCAATTAGATTATATCAATTTGACATCAATGACAATACAATACATTAACTAATTTAATGTCTTGCATTAACTTTCTGCAGCTCGGTGATCATCAACTTAATATCTTCAAACATTTAATCAGTTATGGTTCATCAATCTCTCCCTTTGGCATTGATGGAAATACACTACATTAATACTAATACAATATGAAATATATCAGTTGTAGTTCATCAATCTACTAAACTTATTGCTCTATAACCAATACAAATGTTTGGCTCATAGCAAGCTTTTCTAGCTTAGATTTGTTTCTTGCAGAGTACTCTCTTTAATATTTATTCCCTTCACTGGATAGATGTAGCAGCTTTTGATTTTGTCTCTCCCTTTGATGTAGAATCTCTTCTCTGATGTTTTCTCTCCCTTTGATTATTTCTCTCCTTGATCATCTCTTTTTCCTTTGACAAAAATAGATATACTCTCTCCCTTAATTCATCTCTCCCTTAGAATACTTTCTCTTCCTTTGGATAATTATGATGGATATTTCATATAGATATATAATCTCTCCCTTTGGATCTTCTCTCCCTTTGACCACAATGCCAAAGTATATCCTTCCTCCTTTTTATAATATACTCCTTGAATTTTCCTATCCATCAACAATGCAATGACTCTAGTTTTCGGTGTAGATATGTACCTTTCTGTGTACTAATTTATCTTTTCAGTCCATCCTTTTTGCTTGCATCAACATGAATGATCTTCTAATTATTTGTAGGCTGATGCAACCTCCTAGTCAGCTTACTGACCAATAAATAAGGGTCGGACACCTAGTCTCTTTCTCAGGTACTCAAATGTATCTTTAGGCAAGGGCTTTGTGAATATGTCAGCTAATTGTTCCTTGGATTGAACATATTATAGTATCACCTCTTTCTCTTGCACTTTTTCTCTTAAGTACTGATACTTGATAGCAATATGCTTAGTCTTAGCATGCATGACAGGCTTTTTAGAAATGTTTATTGCACTGGTATTATCACAATAGACAATTACTGGCTCAAGAATTGTCATATTCATACCTTCCAGTAATTGTTTGATCCATGCAATGTTAGAGCATTTTGTAGAAGTAGCCACATATTCTGCTTCTATAGTAGATTTTGAAATGCATCCTTGCTTCTTACTTATCCATGTGACAAGTCTGTCACCCATGAAGAATGCTCCTCCACTTGTGATTTTCCTGTCATCTAAGTTTCCAGCCCAATCAACATCTGTATAGACTTGAAGCTCAAATTTTCCTTCTCTTTTATACCATAAGCCATAGTCCTTGGTGTTCTTTAGATATCTCATAATTCTTTTGACAGCAGTCATGTGTGATTCTTTTGGATTAGCAAAGAATCTTGCAACTATTCCAACTGCATGTGTTATATCTGGTCTATTATGAACAACATACATGAGTTTGCCAATCATTGATCTATATAGGGTCTAATTTACCTCATTTGAGTTATCTTCCTTTGTCATCTTGCATCCGGTAGCCATAGGTGTTCCAACTATCTTGGAATCTTCCATCTTGAATATCTTCAACACTTCTTTGATATATTTGGATTGTGTGATATATATGCCTGCATCCTATTGAAGAATATGTAGACCAAGAAAGAATTTTATCTCCCCAAACATTGACATCTCAAAATCTTTTCTCATTTCATTAGAAAAATATTTACATAACATATCATTACCCCCAAATATGATATCATCAAAAAATATTTCAGCAATCAAAATGTTATTATCAGTATCTTCTTTTAAATAGAGATTGTTATTTTCACTTGTTCTTACAAATCCAATACTTATGAGATAGGAGTGAAGTCTTTCATACCAAGCTCTCGGTGCTTGTTTTAATCCATGTAAGGCTTTGTATAGTCTACAAACCATGTTTCTCTTGTTAGGATAAACAAACCCTTCTGGTTGTTCAATGTATACCTCTTCCTCTAGTATTCCATTTAGGAATGCAGATTTGACATCCATTTGGTATACATTGAATCCTTTGTATACAGCATAAGCAAGAAGAATTCTTACTCCTTCTAGTCTAGAAATGGGTGCAAATTTTTCTCCATAGTCAATACCTTCTTCTTGTGCTTACCCCTTGTATACTAATCTTGCTTTGTTTCTTGTGACTTCTCCATTCTCATTCAACTTGTTTTTGAATATCCATTTGGTACCAATGACATTATTGTTATCTGGTCTAGGTACTAATGTCCATGTTCTATTATTCTTAATCTATTCTATTTCCTCATTCACAACATTGACCCATTCTTTATTTTCAAGTGCAGTATTAACATATTTAGGCTCAAAATCATAGATTAAACATCTAGTGTTTAGTGACTTACTTCTTATTCTCATTCCAGCCTTCTTGTCTCCTATGATCTGGTTCTATGGATGGTGTCTTATGACATACTTGGTAAGTATCAATTCAGCTCTTTGTTCATCATTATGATCATCATCTTGACCTTCATTCTGATCACCATCACTTGGAACATCACTTGAGCGATTTCTTGATTTTTGGTATTTGTAGCCTGATGCTTGGGTGCACTATTTTATTGCTCGGGAGTGATACACTGTTGCTCAGGAAGAATGTCAGGTTCTTCATTGTAGACAAACCTATTGTAGTCTTCTAGTTCTTTTCTACTTTCCTCATCATTTTCTCTGCATATTCATCTATTCTGACATTTTCACTTTCAATGATTTTGTTAGAGGACTTGTTAAGACATTTATAAGCCTTGCTCTTGGTGGAATACCATAGAGATATTCCTTCTTCACTTTTGGATTCAAGCTTTCCATTTCTATCATCTTTCAAAATATAACATTGACTTCCAAAAATTCTAAAGTAACTTACATTGGGTGTGTATCCATACCATAGCTCACAAGGTGTCTTTTTGGTGTCTTTCTTCAATTGAACTCTGTTCAATGTGTAGACATCAATACTAACAGCTTCCTTCCAGAATGTTTCAATGATTCCTTTTTCTATCATCAGTGTTCTTGCATAATCAACAATGGATTTGTTTCTTCTTTCAGCAATCCCATTTTGTTGTGGTGTTCTTGGTGTAGAAACCTATCTTTTAATTCCATTCTCATTGCAGAAGTTAGTGAATTCATCATAAATAAATTATCCTCCTCTATCTGATCTTAAGAATTTAAATTCCTTACCACTTTGTTTTTCTACAATAGCTTTATACCATTTATACATCTTGAATGCTTCTGATTTTTCTTTTAAGAACATAACTGTCATCATTCTAGAGTAATCATCAAAAAAGAGAATGAAATATCTATCACCATAGTAACTCTTTGTTCTTATGGTTTAACATAGATCAGTATGGACTAATTCTAGAATAGCATTATATGTATGGATTTTTCTCATGAAACTAGACTTTGTCATTTTACCCTTTTGACAATTCTTACACATGATATGGTTGGGCTTTGACATGCTTGGTAAGCCTCTTACTTTCCTTTTATTACTTATCTTAATCATGTTGTCAAAATTCACATGAAATAGTCTCTTATGCCACAACCATATGTCTTAATTTCTAGCCATTAAACAAGTGGTGTTTATATCATCAAGATAGAATAGGTTACCTTTTGTCTGTTCACTAGTTCTGATCAACCTTCCTGATTCATTAAAGATATTTGCCTTTTTGTTCTCAAATGCAACTCGGTGACCTATGTTTTTCAGCTATGAAACACTCAATAGATTATAGTTAAGTCCTTTTATCCAGTATGCATTTTCACATCTGATCAGACTATTTAACATTATGGTTCCTTTACCTTCAACTAGACAAGGTGATTCATTACCCATTCTTACTGATCCACCATTATAATACTCAAAAGTTTCAAACTTTTCTTTATCTCCAGTCATGTGATGAGTGCAGCCACTATCTATAATCCAGACATCATTCTTACTAACCTTAGATATGAGTACAGTCTCAACATACCTTTCCTCTTCATCTGAATCATCCTTCATGGCCACAAATACCATCTCAATATCTTCATCAGATTCGGTGTTAGTGTCTCTAGCTCTGTTCTCAGCCAGGTAACAAGATTTCTTCCCTTTGTCCTTGTAGTCTCAGGTATATCTTCTATCAGATTGTTGGTTGCTTCAGTAATCTCTATTATCACTTCTATCAAACTTCTTTTCATATGATCTGTCACTATTTTTGTCTTCTTTTCTTTTGTTAGGACATCTAGCAACAAAGTGTCCAATCTCTTTACAATTAAAACATACAAGTGGTAATTTAACTTTGTATCTACCTTTACCTCTCTCCAATCTTCTGTCCATTAGTTCTTCAATCTCATCAAGTCCTTGGTCATCACTATCACTTTCACTATCATTTCTCATAGTGTGTTTATGAATTGAATTAATTATTTTTAAAGAAGATTTGAATGCAGACTCAATAGATGGTAAGACATTGTTATCAAATTTATTCATCTCAAATGAAATAAGTATACCAACCAAACTATCTAGAGTGACATTTTTTTTTTCTACTGCTCTCATTTCTTGTATAGTAGATACTCTAATAGCATAAATAGTCAGTAAGGTTCTTAGGATTTTACTTACCACTATTTCTTTGTCAAGTACACCTCCAAATCCTCGGATAGCATTGACTACCTCTTTGATTCTGTAGCTGTACTAAGTGATATTTTATCCTTCTTTCATTCTTAGGTCATTAAATTTACCTCTTAGGCTTTCTGCCTTAGCTCTTAATACATTAGCATCTCTTCCATGTACCAGCTTCAACTTGTCCCACATTTTCTTTGCAGAGGTGTAGGTTTTGACATCTTCAAATTCAGCATCAGAGAGTGAGGAAGCAAGTTCTATCATCATAGAATTGTGCTCATTCTTTTCTCTTAATTGATCAAGTGTGTGAGTTCCTTTAGGCAACTCATATTCAGTATCCAAGTATTGAGTAACATCATTTCCAATACCTAATAGGTGGAGTCTTATCCTGCTTTGCCATGATGCAAATTTATCCTTGCTCAACTTAGGCACATCTCATTTTCTCATCTTGTGATCTTTAGCTTGGGTGTTGAAACCTTCCTTTCTAAGTGCACAAGCTCTGATACCAATTGTTAGAATAACTGAGAGGGGGTGTGAATTAGTGGCCTAAAAAATATTCCAATAAATTAACCCAAAAACTTAGTACCACAATTATAAGCCCTTAGTTATCTTCAGTCCTACAAGATGTATGCCTTTATATTATCTTCTCAAATAACTACTGCTCGGAGTTCACTGTTAATCCTTTTTATTAATCTTTACCGATTAGCAGTCTATCATTTACCGAAATACAGTAAATAACTTAGTGTTTACTGATCAATCCTATTTCAGTAATGTGTAAAGAAAAACATCAAAGTAATGAATCATAAACACATTTGACACATGGAGTTTTAACGTGGAAACCTTGTTAATGGAAAACCCACTTGGGACGAGTAACCCAAAATTTTCACTCTTCTGAAGTGAGCTCGGTGAAGATCCAACCCTGTTAAAGGTTACAAACACACTGTTAAGTGTGATCTTGTTAGAGGATTTATCACTAACAATTAATCACTTGATATCTATCATTTCACTATGCTATCTTCATGTATTAACCATTTGATACTCCTTGGTATGTATCTCAATATATAAAGGATTGTTAGATCCTGCTCGGTTAAGAGACTTTTCTTAATCAATGGTTAAACTGAAACAATATATGATCTATTCATATATACAACTTAATCTTATAAATGTTCAGATATATTGTAAGCTCATAATACCTTTATGATCAATGTTTTATTTTAATACCTTTGCTCCACTTCTTTCTGATGGGTGATTTTGTGCTTCTCTGTTGCTCAGTGTCCGCAGAAATCTTTAGCTTTGTTTTTCAGCTTGTTTGATCATGATTGTATGAAGTCTTCCTTCACCATTATTCTCTTCAAAATCCTCTTCTTTATTCACCCCTAATTCACAATGAATTATCGTGTCTCTTTATAGACATAATTTCATTATTTATAAGTCCTTGACTTTCTTGTTCTTGGCGTGATCTGCAATTCTCGCCTTTCTTTCTTTAAAGCTTTACTTCAGTTTTATCCCATAGATTTCTCTTAGACAACTGGAATAAAACAACTTTAAAAATCTAGCTTATATTTGGCTTTTAACTTATCGATTGAAACAATGTGATCATCCAGTTAACTCCATATTTAGCTCTTGCCAGCTAATTTTTTTTCTCATTTCTAAACTTTAGTTCTTTTCAGTGTTTAACTCTTTGTTAGCTTCAGTTTGGACTTCAGTTTTCCTTAGGCATCTTTGTTTGTTAGGGTTGTCTATTTTTCAGGTAAAACTATAGTTCTGCTGGTCGGTAATGCTTTCTTGGGTATCACTGTGACTCTTCTCTCGGGGTTCTCTATCCGTTGAGGTTCATTGTCCATCGGTGTTTGTTGTCACTTAGTGTATACTGAACTTTTATGCATTACTGATAGCATAACCTTTATCTCTTTGGTTCTTTGAAGTATTTGACACTATGTATATAACCAAACATATTATATCAAGTTGACATCAATGACAATACAATACATTAATTGATTTAATGTCTTGCATTAACTTTCTGCAGCTCGGTGATCATCAACTTAACATCTTCAAACATTTAATCAGTTATGGTTCATCAATTTTACTTTATTTGTGGATGATTATTCTAGAATGATGTCTGTAATGTTTTTAAAAGAAAAATCTGATGCATTTTAAATGTTTAAGTGGTATAAGGCTCGAGTTGAAAAATAAACTGGAAGACAGTTGAAATGTCTGAGATCCGATATAGGAGGTGAGTTTACTTCTGATGAGTTTACATTGTTTTGTAATGAGAATAGAATTAGGAGACAGTTGTCAGAACTGAGGAAACTCAATAGAATGGGATTACTAAGAGAAGAAGCATATCTATTGTTGATTGTGTTAGGACACTGATGATTGAAAAAGGATTTTCATAGAACTTTTAGAGAGAAATTGTGAGTACTATTGTTTATACATTGAATCGAGTACAAATGAAGAAAGGTACCGACAAGACACCTTATAAAATATGGTATGAGCATACACCTAATGTTAGTTACTTTAAAATTTTTAGGAGCAAATGCTATATTCTAAAAGATTTTAGAGAAGGAAAATTTGATTCAAAAGGGGAAGAAGGGATATTATTAGGATATTCTACAAGGATTAAACCTTACAAATGTTTGAACAAGGTTACTAATAAAACGGTGGAAAGTGAAAATGTAAGAATTGATGATTTTGCAAAAAGGAATGATGAGGATAGTAAGAAGGAACCTGTAGATTATGAGAAGTTTGTATATGTACAACATGATGCCCCTAATACCTTATCGAGAGAACCTACCAAGGAGGAAGATGAACAAGGAGTTCCACAACCGAATATTGATATTGAAGGTCCGAGAGATACCAAGCCTATTTTGGAAAACTATGTGAGAAGCTGCCATTCCCTGAGAAAAATTATTGGAAGTAAGGATGCTGGAGTGATGACCAGAAGCAAGGTAAGAGACAATACATGTTTAATATATACATTTGAGCCTAAGAAAGTTAGAGGGCCACTAGATAATGAAGATTGGATGAAAGCAATGAAAAATAATATGATCAAATTGAGTAGAACAAGACATGGACATTAGTACCCAAACCCAAAGACAAAAATGTTATTGGTACTAAATGAATTTTCATAAACAAACTGAATGAACATAGAGAAGTTATCAGAAATAAAGCTAGATTGGTTTTCAAAGGTTATACACAAGAAGAAGGAATTGACTATGGAGAGACTTTTGAACCTTTCTCTATATTCAAGAAGGAGTTAGAATACTTCTAGCATATGTTGCTTACAAAGGATTGAAGGTAGACAGGATGGACGGTAAGTCTGCATTTCATAATGGGATACTTGAAGAAGTATACATTGAGAAACATGAAGGATTTATTGAGAACACAAACAAGAACAAGGTATGTAAGTTACATAAAGCTTTATATGGTTCAAAACAAGCACCCCAAGCATGGTATGAGAGATTGCACTCTTATCTAATTAAAATAGGATTTCAAATAACAAGTGATAACATTAATGTTTACTTGAAATGTGATAGTGATAATAAAATTTTGATTGCTGAAATTTTTTGTTGATGATATTATTTTTGGAGGCAATGATACTTTATGTAAAGGATTTGGTGATGAAATGAGAAAAGAGTTTGACATGTCAATGATTGGAGATATTAAGTTTTTTCTAGGTCTACATATACATCAATTTATTGGAGGAATCTATATTACACAAGTCAAGTATATCAAAGAAATTCTTAAAATTTTTGGTATGGAAGATTCTAAACCTGTTGGAACACCTATGGTTATTGGATGTAAATTATCTAAAGAGAATGAAACACAAGAGGCGGATAATACTATTTACCGATCCATGATTGGTAAATTGAAATATGTTGTTCACAACAGACCTGATATAGCACACGTTGTTGGAATTGTTGCAAGATTTTCTTCTAATCTGAAGGAAATACATATGTCTGCAATAAAAATAATTTTGAGATGTTTGAAAGGCACAGAAGAGCTTGGTTTATTATAGAGAAAAGGAGGTACTTTTTATCTGTAAGTCTACACTGAGGCAAATTGGGATGGAAATGTTGATGATCGAAAAATTACTAGTGGACGTGCATTTTTTCTAGGTGAAAGATTGGTTATATGGCTAAGCAAGAAACAAAGTTGTATTTCACAGTCTACTGCCGAGGCTGAATATGTTTATGCTGCAATGAATTGTGCAAACATAGTATAGATTAATGAATTACTTTAAGGTATGCAAGAAGAGATCACATATCCGATTACTATTTTTTTTTATAATACAAGTGCTATTAATATATCAAAGAGTCCACCTACATATTTCAACCTGCCTCTCACTGGCCTTTCAATAGGAACAACATGTCTCACTTTCAAACCTGGAGACCTAAGCCTGGAGAAGAAAATTAAAATGATTCCTTTAATGATTCTCACGGGGAACAATCTAGTTATGGTATGAGATGGGAGAAGTGATACATGGGTCTCAACACAAATAATGGTTATGTGAGTATTGGAAAGAACTTTGACCTCTCAAAGATCGCAGGGAGGTTCTACAGACCAAAGTAGCCCATGGTCATGATTCAAAGCCAAAAGACTATAGAGGTGACACACCAACCAGAGGAAAATATCAGGTATGAAATCACGTCAACATTAAGAATAAAAAACTCTAAATGGAAGGAATCTATTGACTCCCTTCAGGATATTGCCTTCTTTTTTAAATAGTAAGGGTCATAGTCTTTAGTAAATCTTGTTAGGAATTAGTGTTATAATGTATGGGGAAAGGGTTGTAAACTTAAAACCCTAGCCAATGGTATTTATATGGTTCTCTGTGAGGAAAAACCTGATAAAGATTGGATAATGAATAATGACCCTTATTTTATTCAAGGAAGGGGAATATATTTAAAATATTGGGAGGAAAATTTTGATCCAACTAAAGAAAAGATCAAGGAATATCCGGTTTGGATTAACCTTCACAACCTCTCAGCTGAGTATTGGGGTCAAGAAATGTTACAACTATTAGGAAATCATATAGGAACATACATCTGATCTTAAGAGGCGACCAATAATAAGGATGCTTCAATACACCCAAGAATCCTGATTAACCTACAACAAAATAACCCGATCCCAAACCATGTTAACAGATGTTAGAGGTCTGGGAAGGGGACCATGAAGTGGATTTAGTTCATGACTCTAGTCTTGCAAAGGGTAAAGGCAACATGAATGATCTATTGTTAGATGAGTTAGAAAGGAGATCCTTGGGTAGAGATGTAAAACTATTGGATGGGGCTGAAATAACAACTATGGTTCGTTGGAGATGCACGTAAGTCTCCAATTTTAGAGAAATGAATGTAGAACGGCAATATAATATGCTATTAAGGTCACATTCTTTACTAAATCCCTAGAAAAACTTATGACTTTGATGCCATAACCCACTTGCCCAAGCTTAAACTTTGATGTCTTGATAGGCAACTCTTCCCCTAATATCCTGATAATAGGGTGGTTTGTGTAATTGATGAAGTTTCCTCTCTTAGAACTTCAAGAAAACCCTTTGATGAAGGAAATTTGGCCATTTCCCCTCTGTTAGGATTCACAAGATCAATTAATGATAAGAGTTTGAACTCAAATAAACAAGTGCATGATTTATCAGATTCTCAACCGACATTGGATGTTTTAAGTAAGACTCATTCTAATGACAAGGCCCCTGTCACTTTAAATAGTGTTACTATTACAAAGAGGATTGATGCTCAGGAAAACATATCTTCTCCATGCATAATTGAATCGCAAATGGAAGATGGCAATGCAATGACAGGGCTTAACCAACAAGAAGAGAACATTGATTCAATGGATATAAAATAAAAACATAGTGGCCAACCCCCAAGTTGCCAAGCATTCTTGCCCTCCTATAATCTTTCTTCTACTGAAAACCTAAAGATTACAACTTCACATGAAAGGACTGGGTGTTTTCACCCTATATTAGATGTTCTTAACATGCTTCAAGATGTTAATGATAAATCCACTTGCAAGGCAGAAGAGAAAGATGATGATGATGATCTCCAGGATAGATAAATATCCCCTATCAGAAATTTGGAAAGCTCATTCAATGAAGCAAGGCATAGTGGAGACATCTTGTTAGAATGCTCATCCAATTTCAGCTATTATAGTAAAGGCAATGGGGATGATTTTTTGGGTATAGAAGACACTCCACATGTTCTTGAACATAGAGGACTTTATCAATCTAAGTCTAAGATGAAGAAACCAAAACTATGTGAAAAGAGAAGAAGAGGGCCTAAATTACAAAAGAGAGGCTGGAACAAGATGGTTGTGTAGCAAACCAAACAAAATTTCTAAGATTAGGAAGGCTATGCCTTTCTTGGTAGCAATGAGGATCCTATCATGGAATGTTAGGAGCTGTGATGCCCCTGACAAATCTCGCTTGCTTAAGAGGGGTCTTGATCAAGTGAGAGCAGATATTGTTATGCTACAAGAAATAAAACTCAAAGGTGAAGATATACATAAGTTCCAAAATAAATTTTATAGATGGAAAGGAGTATTTTCAGAGGGTACATGTGCTTCAGGGGGTATGGGTATATTGTTGGATGATGGTTTTGTTGATTTTTTTCTAATAACTCAAGCCTCCAACTTGCAATGGATTGAGGTAACCTCTAAACAACTGCTCTCTAGATTTTATGTTTTCAATATTTATGGCCCAAACAACCCATCTGAGAAAGTGGCATTATGGAAGGTATTATCAAACTTCCTAAATGATAGAAGGGAAGATTTATTTATTTTGGGTGGGGATTTTAATGTCATCTTAAGACCTAATAAGAAAAAAGGTGGAAATGGATGGCAAAGTAGAAGCC
Source organism: Thuja plicata (assembly GCA_018584345.1). NCBI lineage: Eukaryota > Viridiplantae > Streptophyta > Pinopsida > Cupressales > Cupressaceae > Thuja > Thuja plicata. The sequence goes on along the minus strand of MU223830.1, from coordinate 292,887 downwards.
AAAGAGACTTTGCAGACTTCGTTCTAAACAATGGAATGGATGAAATTTATTTTAGGACAGGTGACTATACATTGACTAACAGGAGAAGTGGATTCTTAAATATAGCTAAAAAACTTGACAGATTTTTTTAGTTGGTAAATGGGAAGAATGTGACTGGTTATGCACAACTAACATATTACCTCTAACAATCTCAAATCATTATTCTATAGTTTATAATATTCAGGAAGATTTTGCCCCTAAAAGATCACCATTTAAGTTTGAAGAAATGTGGCTAAGGGCGGATGACTTTTATGATAACATTGAGAAATGGTAGAGGCATGCCCCAGCATTGGAAGATAATAAAACCTTTATATTTTTTAAGAAACTCCAGTATATCAAGGATCAATTAAAATTATGGAATAGAGATGTGTTTAGAAACATCTTTTTGGAAAAGCTTAAGTTAGAACAGAGTTTAAACCACCTCAATGAGAGAGTGATAGCACTAGGAATGGATTAATTCATGTATTTAGAGGAATAAACTCTCCATAAATAGTATAAAGAGATTCTAGCTAGGGAGGAGATATTTTGGAAATAAAAATCCCAGGAAACCTGGATGAAAGAAGGGGATAGGAACACAGTTTTTTCATTAGTCATTCAAAACTAGGAGAGCCAAGAATAAGATCTTCTCTATTGAATCCAATGATGGAGCGGTTATTAATGATCCGAAGAGAATCAATCAGGAAGTTGTTGCTTATTTTAAGAATATCTTTACACAACATGCAAGAAGAGGAAATGATGATGAGGAGATGCTTGCTCTTATTCAGAAATTCATAACAGATGCACATAATGACATGATGGGGGGTCCAGTCTCTAAAGATGAAGTCAAGGCTACTTTTCTAGATCTAGGAGGGGATAAAGCCCCGGGCCCTAATGGTTTTCTAGCTCTCTTTTTTTAGAAAACATGGAACATTATTGGTGATGATTTATGGCAGGTGGTTGAGGAATCAAGATCTAAAGGCTTCATGCTTAAAGAATTTAACAACACATTTATTGCTTTGATCCCCAAAAAGATGGACTAAAGCTTTTGCTGATTATAGGCCAATAGCTCTGTGCAACATAGTTTACAAAGTTATTGTCAAAGTTGTAGCTAATAGGTTGAAACATGTCTTAGGTAACATTATCTCTGAGGAAAAGAGTAGATTTTCCCCAAATAGATCAATTTTTGAAGGTATAACTATTGCCCATGTGACTATTCACATAAATAAGACTGCTAAAGTTAACAAGATGATGATAAAACTGGACATTAAGAAAGCCTATGACAATGTTAATAGGGGATTTCTTCTCAATATCCTTAGGAGGTTTGAGTTTGCTGATGGATGAATGAAATGGATAGAAATCTGAATTAACACCCCAAGGTTATCTATCATTGTAAATGGTAGCCCTTGGGGAATTTTTTAAATAACTACCAGTATAAGACAGGGAGATCCTATTGCACCCTTCTTGTTTATCATTATCGTCGAAGTTCAAGGTAGATTGATAACAAAGAAAAGGAATGAAGGTAGGTGGAAAGGAATTAAGATTGCTCAAGGGGTGGATCCATCCAAACACCTACCATTTGTAGATGAAAACTTCCTCCTGGGAGATGCTTCAGTTGATGAAGCAAGAGTTATTAAAAATACTCTGGACAGTTATAGCCATGCTACTGGAAAATGTGTAAATTGGCTTAAATATGAGGTCTACTTCTTCAATACAAGTAGAAACTTGCAACATCAGATTAGTTGCATTCTGCGGATTAAAATAGGATCTTTACCAGGAAAATATCTAGGTGCGCCTCTCTTTGATGGAGCTTCAAAACCACAACTATGGAAAAACCTCATGGATAATTTATTCAAAAGGATGGAGGGCTGGAAAAGTTGTTGGTTAACTTCTGCAACTACAAGCTTCCATCTTTGCTATCCCAATCTGCTCAATTAGTTTCTTCAAAATCCTGCACAAAGTTCTTGATGTCATCTCTAGAAGAATGAGGAAGTTTTTCTGTACTAGGGAAGAGGATGGAGACAAGTGGCACCTCCTTGCCTGGAACAAAATATGTCATAGAAAAGATAGTGGAGGTTATGGGTTGAAGGATTAGAGGAAAATGAATTTGGCTTTAGGTGCTAAGATAGTGTGGCAAGTATGCATGCAACCTGATAGTTTATGGGTTAACATATTGAGATCAAAATACTCAGATTCACCTGATGATGAAAGTATTCTTACCATAGCTAAACCTCCCAAAGGCTCTGCAATATGGAATCTCATTTTGGAGTGCAGGCATGTCATCAATAGGCATGTTTCTTGGCATGTTTGCAATGGCTCAAAATCTCTGTTTTGGAATGATTCTTGGAACAATCACTCAATCTTCAAAGAGGTTATTAGATTTGTTAATCTTAGAGATTTCTTTACAAATAGATGGGGTCACAATGTGTTTAACTAATTAGAATGCAAGAATTCATCTCTTGGTCCTATATGGCAGTCGAAAAGTGTGGATGGCCTAAATATCAATGAGCATCAAAAGACTCTAATGAGAGATATGCTCTAGAAAAGATGCTTTATCAGGTCAGAACAAGAGGATAAGTTGATATGGTGTCATGCTAAGAGTGGGAATTATGCAATGAAGCTTGGTTATTTGTCCCAGGAAGAGGAGGAGGATCCCACACTATGGCCCACCAAATTATTTTGGGACAAAATTTGTCTACCAAAAGTAGGGGCTTTTTCTTGGTTGGCAGTGCATAAGAAGATTCTAACAGCTGAAAGACGAAGGGGGTTTGGATTACAAGGGCCAACTAGGTGTGCATTATGCAAAGCAGCATTAGAAGATGTGGATAATTTTCTCTTACAATGTGATATTGTAGAGGAGTGTTGGATGATGATTAAGGAGAAGCTAAATCTGATGGGCCCAATGCAGAATGTTGTTAAAGAGGTTTTTCAAAGTTGGCCCATTCAACTGAAAACTACTTCTTTATCTTTCCTTTGGAAGGTTTGTCCTATTATAATATGGGAGTTATGGAGGAGAGAAATAAGAGTACTTTTCAAGGAAAAGAAAGATATATTTGCAAGATAAAGACAAACATCAATCTTTCTATTGAAGAAATAATGAAGGATGTTCTTCTTACCTCTACAGGGAGTTATGTGTACACTAAAGAAGATAGAAAACTCCATATTAATTGGCCTAGTTTGAAATTTAGGAATGGAGGTGTCAAAGATGTTTTAGTAATCAAAAAATCTAGGAAGGAGCTAAAATGGGTGAAGCCTGACCAAGGATGGATTAAAATTAACTTTGACGAGGCATCTAGGGGTAACCCTGGCCCCTCTGGTGTAGGGGTAGTTGTTAAAGATTGGAAGGGGGATGTTCTTGCCTTAGCAGCCCAAATATTGAATGATGGCACCAACAATGTAGCTGGAGCTAGTGCTACTTTGTTGGCCCTTCAACTAGGAAGGAATATGAAGCTTCATAAGGTTCATCTTTAAGGGGACTCACTAGTAATTGTGAATGCCATCAAAAATGGTTATGCTCAGGCTTGGCACCTTCAAAACACTATGGAGGAGATCTCTCTAGTCCTACTTACCTTTCCAGAATTCAAAATTAATCATGTTAGAAGGGAATGCAACTCAGAAGCTGACATTGTATCTAAATGGGCTACTAATCTTAGGCAAATCAATGAGGTTTACTCAGAATTTTTTACAACAAAATTTTGAACCCAGGATAGTTGTTTGGTGAAGGCTTAGGACTATTGGCTTTAAAATATTACTAGTTGGCAGGTGTGTGTCTTTCTTATAGTGTTGGATTTTTAATTATTATCTCAGAGTTGACAGTAATGACATCAACATGTCAAACCCCATCATCTTTTGCAGTTTAAAGAATGATGTCTAGATGTGATTGCAAGATCTTTGGGCATGTCCATTTATTGCTGAGCTGGCAGATTATACTCAAAGTACAAGTGGGATGGTGTCATCTGATGTCGATATCTTAACGATGGTGATGTAGTGGTTATGTGAAATGGCCACACTCAAGGCATTAATTGATTGGTCAGGTGGATCATGTAAGATGACAATGCTATTCTTATCAAGCATGATTTGGAGTGGTGTGATAGAACTTGAATAGATAGTTGAAAGGCCCAAAACACCAACTTTGGTAGATTTAAATCTACTTCTCATGCAGGTTTCATTCCTAAAATACACTTTCGGTGATAGAAAAACTCTTCACATCAGGAGAATAAAATGGAGGCCACTTTCTCATTCCGCACGAAGAAACAACATAAGTGTTTTGAAGGGCCCGTTAGTAAAGACTGCATGATGGGTCTACTATATGTTAAAGATAAGGAGTTGGAGTTGGCTACTTTAGAGGTCTTGGGGTGTCAATTACAGTAGTGGGATGCTAAAAGGTGGTTGAACATGGATGTCATCTCCATGATTATCGCATGGGAACTGCAACTGGGTGAGAAATAAAGTGAGTTTAAAAGGCTGGTGGAACTCATATTTGATAAAGAGTTGTTGTTAGGGTTGGATTTGGTGCTTGAATGGGTAGACCCTGGGATAGGGTTTGATTATAGTGAATGATTTGAATAAATCAAATATGGTAATGAGTTTGGGCATGTTTTATTTTTATGGTGGTGGGGGAAAGTTGATAAACATGCCTACCAAAGGGATATTGGAGGCAAATGGAGAAGGCTGAAGGAAATTGCTGAAAGGATCAACACAAGGGAGGAGGAATGGCTCCGAGCAATGTTTGTGGACATACCCAAAATGAAATGAGGAGCGAGGAAAGGAAAGAAGGTAGTCAAAGAGTGATGAGCCTATTTAGGGCAATTTTGGAATTTTGATTTAGATAGAAAGAAATGCAGAATGTAGCAACATGGACAATGGTGATTCTGCAAATTTTTTTGTGAATTCTACTACAGATGAAAGGCAAAGTTAAAGAGTGGAAGATTGCAGATGAGGAGTCTCTTTTTGTGTAGCTATATGTGGTTCAAATCCTGGCTCTAAAGTATGGTTTATGTGATTAATAACAGACTTGAATAGTTGTGATTACTGTATAGTCTTAGATTGGTTGGGTTTCTTGATGTTATGGTAGGTTAGTAGAAGGTTTATGCATATGTAAATAGATGTAACAATGAAAATGCTAAATATATCCCTTATGTAATCTCTTTTAAATATTAATAAAATCCTTATGTTATAGACCAAAATAAATAAATATCAAATAAACTGGCTATGCATTCAAAGACCAAGCACATTTTTATCAAGTATCACTACTTGAGAGAACAAGTTCAAGAGAATAATGTGAGATTGGAATTTGTGAATTCAAAAGAACAATTGGCTGATATATTTACAAAGACACTACCTAAAGATTCTTTTGAGTATCTTAGAGGTAAATTAGGGGTTCTTCCCCTATCCAATGTTCACTAAAGAGCATGATGCATGCTGCATCAATTCTATATTTCATTAGAATATCTATTTATGAATTGATATTAGTATGAAACACTTTAGGTGATTCCTGAAGTTGTGAATTTTTTTTTTATGTAATGATTTATGATTACATGTCAGGTATAATCCACTACTGGAACAATTTTTCAAGAGTACGAATTTTTGGCATTGTTGTCAAACAGGGAGAGAATGAATTGATGGCATTTATCCTTAAGGGAGATATTGATATTGAGAGAATGAATTGCTAATATTTACTCATGAAAGAGATTCATAATGTATGTTACAAAAACAAAATATTTATCCAAAAGGGAGATTCATATCAGAGATCAAACTGGAAACAAAAATATCAACTCAGAGGGAGTACAATTATGAATTTGGAGAGCTATCATCATCAATTGCTATAATAACATTATAGTGGTTGCCATCAATGCCAAAGAGGGATATTGTTGATTAACCGATGAATATCTGATGGATATGATGAAGACTGAGTGATGTCGAGCATCATGATTGTAGAAATGGTTAGATCAGTTGTTGTTTTGTCATTGATGTCAAGCAATTGATTAATTGATTTTTATTATGTTACCATATCTTAAGAGAAGTTAAATGGGTGAAAATTATAGATTAGACAATGATGAAGTAATGATGATATAGTTGTTTTCTACTATATATTTTTTGTTATTAAATCGGTACAATTTACTGATCAAGTCAGAAATTGCAATGAGTTAAAGTTGTGACTAAAAGAGTTAATTTACTAAGCTAGACAGAGTTAGTCAGTAGAATGTTATGTGAGTCGGTCACAAGTTACTGAGCACCGATTGAAAGTCAAGCACCAAACACCGAAGATGAGTAAGACACCGAGTAGTGAATGAAGTCAGTTACCGAGTTTCAAAGCAAGTTTTACTGAGTACAGGATACTAATAATAAATGATGATAGGATAGAATTTAATGTGAATCGATGGTGATTTGGATGAGGAAATGAATTAAATGATGTTTGTTACAATATCTAAGTATGAGAAAATTCAATGAGAAGATCTAAGGTGAAGATCAAGCGGTTAAACATAATTGTGAAGAGTTCCAAGAAAAGTACAAATTCTGAGGTAAAAGTGAGATGGTTTACCGAGTTGTAAAATATGAAGAAGATGATCGAATGACTGAGCGCAAATAAAGGAAAATCAAATTAAGAAGATTAAGAGGCAAAAGTATGTCTATATAAAGAATGTGAAATACATAGAGAACAAGAGGTTGGCAAATTAAACAGAGAAGAAGAAGAATTTGAAGAACAACATTTACCAAGCAGAACAAAGAAACAAAGATTGAAGAATCTACACTCTGAAAAAGAGATCAATGGAGTATGTGATGTCAGTATTCAATTAAGCATAAAGGATCTAACACAAGAAAAGGTATTTTCTATATTTACAGATCAAATTTTATTATTTCTTATTAATATTTGTAACAAAGAAATTTCTTAATCGAGTGGATATAACAGTCCTATTTGTAAAACCTAGACTTAGGTGACATTCCAAAAGAGTTTTTAAAGACCTCTAACAAGGCCACTCCTAACAGGGTGAAGATCTTAACAGATCCAAGGTAAATCCCCTAACAGGTTCACATTTAGCAAATGTGTTTGTAATATTTAACAGGATAAGTTCTTAACTGAGTGTACTTTAGAAGGGTACATTTTTATTGTGGGTTACAATTCCCACATAAGTTTTTCCCAAATTGGGTTTCCTTGTTAAATATGGAGTCAACATAGTTAAATCTCGTGTCAACCAAGTTAAATATGGAGTTATATGAGTTAATATGATATTTCTAAGTTTGAATGATTGATTTACATATATGAGATGTATTGTTTCTTATGTTATTGAGTTTATTGGTGAATTGGTTATTTACTATATTCAGTATTACCAAGTGAATCAGTGAGTTTAGTTTTAAGTGTTTAAGTTTTGATTTTTCTGATTCACCCCCCCCCCNAAGTTTTGATTTTTCTGATTCCCCCCCCCCCCCCCCTCTCAGTGAGACCAACAAGCTCAATAGTACTGGAGCTGGATTCATGATTTCTTTAAGCATTTTTGGTCATTTCCCTTTTCTTGGCATATGGTTTTGTTGGGTGATTCACCCAAAATGCCTTCCAAATTTACCCAGATTTGGCATGCTTTTAGGATGGATATTCTTATCACTCTTTTTTAGGATAGAAATGTTGTTCTTTTCACTCACAACTTTCTGGATATCAATATTTCTATGTATACTAAATATTGTATATGTAATAATGTCATGATGCAAATAAAAGTGCAAGATGATAAAGTGGCCCACTTGTAGGAGCTTTTACAGCATTGGGGCAATGCCCTAGTACGGTTGCCAGAGTGCCACCAAAATCTCTTTCTATCGGCTACACTCTTCCCTATGGTCGTGGCTATAGCTCTTCTGCTTGACACTTCCAAACTCCTCGGTCTCAAGACCCTCATCGTTCCTCTAGTGGTAGAGCCAATTGGAGACATCGCTTGACTTCTCCTACCCGCTAGAGTTTGGTTGACGGTTGGTCTATTATTCCTGCTCCCTCTGTTATTGGTACTGGCTGGCCTTCGACCAATGTTTCTAATAAATTCCCTCGCTTGGCTCTTGCGATGTCTCCCAAACAGGAGGAAGGAGAAATGGAAAACAAAAAGATGAAGAAGATGGCTGGTTTATTCCAGACCCGCTTCCTAGCTCCAATGTGTGGGAAAACCCTAAAGACAAGGATCCTCCTCCCTCGACTACGACTACTCTTTCTGTCTTAAAGCTTTTATTATGTTTTTTTTTTTGAATAGTTGATGTGTCTGGTTGCTTGTCGAGTGAATTTCACTGGGTGATCTTGTATCCCCATGCCCCTTTTGTGAATAGTGTACTTTATACTTTTAATTAATGGAAAATGCCTCTATTCATTAAAAAAAATACATATAGCATTTTTTTCCCTATAAATGTCATCTTGCTTATGGGGCTTTTGAAGTGAAATAAATCTCCATACCTTAGCTTACATGGATAGATAACCTTACAAATGATTATGACCACAAACAATCATCTTCACAAATGTTCTATACTTTGTGGAATATTCTTATTTTTGTTATTTTTTTTCTACAAGTTGTCCTCCACTCTTCGACGAGTTTGCATTTTAGAAGTAGAGATAATGCATGTTATATTATGCTTTATTAAATTAGCAAATTTGAAGTCAGACCCATTTGTTTGAACATCTTGTGTATCCACACGCATCTCTTCCTTTAAATAGTCAAGCATACATTACAATAAGAAGAGAAAAGCAGGCTAGGAAAGATTAAACTAATCCAAAGGCAAGCGAAGGTTTTCATTTTGTAAGAAAATAAGGAGAGCAGTTCATTTCGTTAAGTTGGACTTTTTAACATCACATTAGAATCTAAAGAGACAATTGATTACTAAAATGACTACAAAAATCTTGTTTTACGCTCAAGAATTTTGTAACTCTAAAAATATGATATTTTTATACTTACTTTTTGTTTATTATCAATATATTGAAGCAAAGATTGTAGGGACTTTAGTTTTGGTTAGTCTCTATAACATAAGATATAGGGTTCACTCATTTAAATGGGAAAACTAGTGAACTTGTGTGTATTTCCTATCTTGCATTGGAAGGAAGATGACTCACTAGGCTCAATAAGGCTTAAGCGTTGAGTGGGTGCAATAATCCTTTGTTGTAATTTGTGGTTGAATGTGCAAATGTGATTGAGAAATGAAAGATCTAGGTCAAAGTAAGAAAGAAGGTTGACTTTCAGTATACATAGACTAACAAAGATAAAATAAAATAAAAACTTGTCTATTGGAAATGGAAACCAAGGACAATAACTGACCTACAAATTCCATTTGGAGTGAAGTTGGAAGGACCAATTCGTTAGTGGTCACTCTATCATGGTGTTTTTGCCTATTTTTAGTCTGAGATTATATCCAAGCTCTTGTACTATCTAAATCTGGTCAAGGAGTTGGTGCCACCTATTATTGCACATGTAAGAGAGAAATTATTTTGTAGAGAGGGGTTTTCCTCATGCAAACCCTGATTGAAGAATTGACCTTAAAATTGAAATCAAATTTGCATTTTACGAAAGTGTGTTGATGCAAAGTAGAAGCTAGATCTGAAACACATATCATCTCATACCTTGATAATGAAATGCTTATTTTAATGTGATCATAAGTTTTTATGCAATATCTTGACTCCAGAAAAAGACCCAAAATAAAAACATGAAAGACACACCTTGCACAATAAATGTTTTAGTTTTCCATAATGCTTAGTAAAGAGAAGGATAATGACCTAGAGACTTGAAAACTTGAATTTGTATATGCTTAAAATACTTGTGGATGGATAGTTATGCTATGTTATTATTCCTTGATGGTAGTCTCCTCTACTTGGCCTTTAATTAGAAATAAGCTTGCCTCTGTGGAGAATATGGAATTTGGAATTGTTATTCCATGCTTACCCATCCCTACATTTTTGTGCGGAAAAATGTTGGGTCCCCTTTTATTTTCTTTTTCTTTGTCTTCTTTGTTTCTTTATTTGTGTTTCTCTGGGATCTAGATCCCGAAGTGTCCTCTCATTTATGGTAGAGGAGTTTTAGACTCTGGGGGCTCAAGTGTCGCCACTTTTTTATTTTCTTGAAGTAGTGTATGTCGGGTACCCAAGGTCCAGACTTCATAATCTACTTATCCTTGGAATCCTGGTTAGAAATTAATGTGCTCCCTTAGGCATTATAAAAGTCTTTTACCCTTCACTTTTACATTTACCTCAAGTGAAAATTACCTTTTGAGTGATTAACTGCGAAGTGTGAAGTATTCCCTGAGCTCGAGTTCTCAATAACACAAGTGCTTGCGTCCATGTTTGGGCATCGACATTGGGTTTTCAAACTGAATGGTAAAGCGGTGATTAAGGTTTCATTAGCTTTGAAACTCCTCATTCTGGGTAGGTTTCCCTTGGGCATTGGTTTATTTTATATTTTCTCTTTGTTTGGATTTGTTTTCATTTTCTTTCCTTCTCCGCTTTTCCCAAAATACATATTTTAAACAGTGTTTGCACAGGCATTTGGGCCTATCTCTTTGTGGTCTTGGTGTCTGTCCTCTATGACCTGTCTAGTCTGCATGCAGGTGTCCTATAAGCTCATGTAAATGTTTTGTAAATTTTGTGCATATTTTGTAAATGCATGTATGTTTCCTGTAAATATATGTAGATATTCTATGAGTGTGTGTATGTTATAAATTTGTATAGGTACGTGTAATTAGAAAGGTCTTTGTGAATAATATTTTGGTTCTAGTTTGATTTATTTGTGAGGTTCGTCAGACTACACATTAAAATAATGGGTCATGGACTCCATATTGAGTCAGTGTGGCCCACGTCTCATTGTCAAAGGGTAATTTATGTTGAGTTGCAAAGTCTAGGTTGGTCCTAGAGCCGATTCCATGTGTTTATGACAGCTGGTTTGGAGTTTTATCTCTCCTTTTTCATGTCCACCTTAATGGTAGGAATGGTTCCCATAATAAAAAATTTAAATTTGTCCTAGTTGGTTGTTAATTCCCTTCATGTTATTCCAACTATCAGTTAAACGCCAGAACTCCGCGTGAGTGGATGCACACATGTCTAGCCCTGGGAATGACTGATAATTTAATTAATGTCACATCAATTTAATTAATGTCATTACAGGATTTGGTCCCCAGATGTCTTAGTGGTTAATGACACACTTTTTCTAACAACAATTCACTAGGTTACTATCTTTGGACTCCAGCCTTTCCGACCATGCATCATGAATTTTATGGTTTACTTGTAAAGAGGACCTCTCGTCTGGTATTATTTTTCCATAACTAATATGTTTTTTTTGTTTCTAAATAACAAGGTATGTGATCCTGAAAGCCCCAAAATTTAGATTTTTCATAGGCTTAATATATCATATCTTATATTGACGGTTGTCCAGTCTTGTAGATTCCAATCAAGAAAATGGTAGCAACGAGATCACCACCAGGAAGTCTAGAACTCCCCAACACCTCTATAGTTCTGACGAAGAAGTAAAAAGAAGAAAAGGATTTGGAGAAGATCCCATTGAAAATATAGGAAATATGGATCCATTCAAGGGTCCCAAATTGAATCCACACTCTGGGAAATTTTAGATACAGATTTCGGTATCTAGGTCGAACTGGGAGGCCTCAGGTAAGAAATATACTAGTTGAGGTGGGAAATTGATTTATCATCTGTTAACATTGCTTCCTATGGGATTATTTAGGTAGTGTTCTTCCCACACTCTGTGCAGGCTCCAAAGTTGATACTATTGATGGCCAAAAACTACAATACAACCACTCGTGTTGTTGTTACATCCTCTAGAGTGCCCATCGCTTCCTTAGACCAAGATACCATTTCTACAATATGGAGGATTAAATTCTTCAAGGGTGCCATCACCATGACCCAGATGGTCTTAATAGAATAATTTATAGAGGTAGGAGATGTGGCTCGATGCCTCCTTAACGCAAAATGGTTGAGAATCCCGCGCTGAGATTTTAAGAAGATGAAACTAGATATCCCTTGCTTTGACTTCAAGGAGCCAATACATGCCAGGATAATTTTTTCTGTGCAGGATTTTTGAAGAGCCTCATGCCTAGGAATTCTCTCCTTGGATGTAATACTTCCTTTACTGCATGACCACCAACATGCAATGTTTTGACTAGGCCACCATTATCTCCAATTACGTGGATGCCCAGATGAGGAAGGTAGGGGAAGATAATTTTTTTTATATGATATCTTTTGTTTTATGGTCTCTATCCCAACAACGGGGAGGAATCTAGGGATTGGACACACTTGGTGTCCTTGTCTTAGAGATAAGACAATCCACCCCATGGGATCATTTTCCCCAGATCCAATGGGACTCATCATTCCAAAAAATTTGTAGAGTAAATGACGCCTTCATGTTTCATGGAATAAATGCACTTCCTAAGGATGTAGGTTTCAAGATATCCCCAGAGGTAATGGCCATGGTCAACCCATGGGGATGTTACTTCATCCAATTTTCATAGCACACTAACATATGGGTTATTGGGTTATCAGGAAGCCCATTTTTGTTACCAAAACATTATGGGGATAAGATTGTTTTGTTAGAATTTTGCAGGAAGGTACTTGAAGTGCACACCTTACTAGCTACCAAGAAGATCACTTTGGTGTCTTTCCCCATCACCTACAGGAAATATACATGAACCCTCATGGTAGCCCGGGAAGTGAAGAACGAGTTAAGTGGTTTGAACTCAACTAAATTTTCACTCAGCCGCAAGAACTATGATCTATCCGGTCAACTAGAGAAGGAAATGCCTCGGGAATCTCAAGCCCACAAGCCACACTTAAAAGATTTTTGGGAATATTTCCAGGATGATTTTTTATGTTCAAAATAGACATTATTAAAGAATTTCAAAGGGCATGATAGAGCATCTTGGCCTCCGAACATTTCCATAGAAGTTCTCTGATAGCAGGTCTCTTGAATACCCTAAGTATAAAGAAGAAGGAATCAACAAGATGAGCCTCTCTCAGAAGGACTAGAGTACCCCAGAAATTTTGTTTATAGAGGTCATCTCCAAAACTATTATTGAGCGAATCCACACTCATTTTTCTAGAGTATATCCGAAGAGTGTCCGTTTGGATGCACCATTTTTGGGGGTAACCATTTTTGGACCCCAACTGGCAGAATAATCCAAATCCCAAGGAAAATAGAAGGTTGACACATCCTCCTAGTTGTCAGACTTGATACCATAGCCCCTCACAAGGAAGTTAGATGAGTAATTGGAGAGGTCCTAGATGTTGGCAGAAGCAACTAGTTCCAACATAACATTTGGCCTTGGAGCCATCCCGACAGGATCTTGACCCCCAAAAAATTCAACTCTCTCCCTTGTTACTCCATTTGGTATTCCATGTGATCAAGAGATTGGAGAGAAAGAAGAGATAGTTGTCGCTGGGGCACCCCTCCAAAGGAGGAAGAAGCAAAAAGCTGATAGATCCCCTCCAAATAAGGACCCAAGCCCGGAACCTGAAAATGTGGTCAAGGTCCAAGAAATTCCCTCAACTTCCTCCTCCAAAAAGGATGATGCCCTAGAGGATCCACCAGAGATCTCTCAAACAAATGTTGATGACTTCTTTCATGTCGACAAACTAGGTAGTCTACACCTGGGTGAAGAGAAAATGACCGAGGAGGTGGTCCAAGAACAAGACATAGATACCCTCTGGAAAGCAGGGTAATTGAATAGGCATGAAAGTATACTCAAAAATAGGAAGAAGAGCACTGACAGAAGGAAGTTGAGAGAAAGAAAGAGTAAGAAAGGAGAAAATGAGAAAATAAAAGGGTTGAAGAGAAATTATTGACATATGGGGGAACCAGACCTTTGGGATCAACCATACCCCCAGATGCTATGCTCCAACCTAAAATAGGTGGTCAAGAACCATTACCTCCCTTGAACACCTATAAAGAAGAGGCCAAAGATGAACATATTTCCCATCCACGACCACCTTCCCCTCTATAGAAAATATCCTGAGAAATGATATAGGGATGGGAGAAGAAAATATAGGTGATAATCTTGATGACAACACTGAAGATATAATAATGAAGGAAACATAAAAAAAAGGCCCAAAGAAACATCCTTAGGTTCAAGAATAGTGATGAGAGAGGCACAAAGTCCTCCATAGTGACTAGTCGAGTCCTGAAGGAGAAAAATGCCAACATAAATGTCAGCTACTCCATCGCTAGCTGAAATGTTGGGTGAAGGCCAGGTGGCAAAGAATCTAAAGAAGGGTTGACCCTCCATACTATATGGAGCGATCCAGATAGAAATGTGATGGAAAAAATGGAGGTCCCACCAGAAAATAGGGATGAATCTAAAGTAGCAGCTAAAGAGTACACTATAACAAATATTCCCTTGGGCCATAGAGGCTGAAAAGGAGAGTCGAGTCTCCTAGATAAAGCAAGACATTATATTCATGAATAGTATGAGAAATAATATCAAAAGAGGAAAGAGCTCCAAGCTTCAGAGTCAAATCTTCAGAGTCTCTTAAGAAAATTAGCACTTCCTCTCTCTTCTAAAATGCTCGGACCCTCCTGTGTGCATAAATGTTGTCACACTTCTATGAATCATTCCATTCAAGGTTGCTCAAGAATGAGGCCTCAAATATCGATCCATAGCTCTCTAGTCATGGATGTGTAAAAATGTAAAATGAAGGCCCTCAGATTGACCTACTTGTGTCTATTGCAAATACACCATGAAACCAGAGATTCAAATGCATGAAAATGAGATCCAATCTATATGATTGCAATGCATAAAATGAAATTAATCTAAATGATAACAAGGCATATTAATCTATGAAAGGAAATACAAATGCAATATTAATCTATAAAAATAAACATGAATCTAATCTACATGAGTAGCCATGAATGCAAGAAGAATGAGACAAGAAGAGAGAAGTTGCAATATCCA
>MU223830.1:247542-268427 GCA_018584345.1 Thuja plicata | reverse complement strand
ATTTAATTCATTTCCTTTTTCAACAAATAAAGTACTTTAAGTGGGGATTTTTATTTATTTAATTAAAAGAGAGGTTTTCTTTCAATTAAATAAATTAGAAGAATTTTATTTAATTAAATGGGGGAAATTGAATTTAATTAAATAAGAGGAATTTTATTTAATTAAAAGGGAGGTTAAATCTTTTAATTAAATAAAAGAAATTTTATTTAATTAAAAGGGAGATTAAATATTTTAATTAAATAAAAATGGTCAAACCTTAGGAAATATTGAAATAATTGAATTAATTACAATTTGATCAAGGAAATTGATTTGAATTGAAAATGTTCCAAAGCATTGATTCAGAAATTTGATAAAATGATAAAATAATAAATGGGGCCCATAGTCTAGGCGACCATTTTAGGGTGCATACACCTCCATCTCTGGAATGTCGCTTCCATAGGGTGACATAAATGCACTTTGGATCATGAAGAAGAAAAAATTGGTGGTAGATGAGTGGGTGGCCGATAAACTGGAAGTTGTGAGAATGTTTTTGTCTGTATCTCTCCCGGACTTATACAAGGCACATGACACTGTCGACCAACTAAAGAGGATCCTCCCATCATGGAATGCAAACTCCAAGAAGTATGAGGTATGGAAGGAGGATCTCAGAGAAATTTTGGGCTCGAGAGAAGAAAATTTGGATGAAACAAGAATTTTGGGGAACAAACTTTATGAGTTCCCAAAGACCCAGTACTGCACACTTGCATTCAGAATCAGGACAAGCAAGCAACCGGTAAAGGTATTAGATACTCATGTTACCGTGGTCCAAGATCTGATGGAGTAGTATATGGAATTTTTTTTGGGAAGTCACATCGGAAAATCCATTGAACCCTAGAACATATACTCCCATTGACTTTTTATTAGTTAAATTTGATGAGTTGGTTGATGCACAATTTCGGTTGCTTGGAGATTTTGATAGCTCAATAATGGGAAATCTCACCCAATTTATGTTGAAGACACATGATGCCACCAAAGTTGCCTCCAAGATGAAAATAAAGGTCGAGGATGCAAGGGACTATCTTGATGAAGCCACTAGTTGCATGAACTATTTGAAGGAGGTGGACGAGGAAGGCATAATTGGAATATTATAAGCCTTCAAAAAATTGAAGGAACAATAAATCCTTTGGGTTCCAGAATTTCTCCTCCCGTGAATCCCTATTCTTATGTTCATTATTCTTTGATTGTAAGCTCCCAGAGTCTTGAATTATCAACTTCACTCTTTGTATTCTTTAGGATTGTTCATGTTGATGATTCTTTTGGAGCCAACCGACTGCCCCCCAAATCATTTTTAGTATCCTATCAGAGATTAAGTGAGTACATTACAGCCTAAAAGTGACAGGAGGAAGGTAAGAAATTGTAGACGTCTTCCCAACTCTTGAAGCACTGATCCAACAATTAATATATGATGTACAAGGGGAGTACCCAAAGATGATGATTCACCACTATATTTATGGAGCATTTGACTTGAGACACCCAGAATGCATAAGTCACATCTGCATGTATGATGGTGTCTCCTCGACGATTGGTCCCCCAAGATTCTTCTTTTCTTTCTCTCTTTTATGTCCCTTTAGATCACTGTAATATAAAATAAGAATGGTTCTAACAACATAGGTAGCATCGGCTGTAAATATTGTATTCAATGTAGATATGTAGGTCTATATAGGTTAAATATATAGATGTAGATAATGAATCCATGTCTATAAATAAGAATTTTGATGCCATTCCAAGGGTAGACAAAATTGATGATTATTTTTTCCATAGTGATTGTTGCTCTTGTGTTCTTATCTTAGTTACTTGATCAATTTTAGTATATTAATGCTCACTTGGAGCCATGGATGTACCAACCAGTGATTTCTAGCTCTTAAAGTTAATGAAGGAATGAAAGATTACTCTTGGTGTGCACTTTGTGTTGTCTCTAGTTCCACATTTAACTAATGTCTTTCATGTTGTATGCTTCCTTATGTCCTCTACTCCAATTCATTTGTAGTCAAATGAAATACTTTGCTTCACTACTGATGTATGATTGGTCGATGATCATATATACATTTGGTATTGTTATTGGTTCTTTTTCTAGAGAACCATTGATGTTTGGAACTTTATAATATGACTATAGATAGTTTTTTTTTTCTAACTCTGGCCTATCTTTTTACATTTTCTTGTTTTTTTTTTCTAACTCTGGCCTCTCTTTTTACATTTTCTTTGTCAAATATAACTATCACTTGCAAGAAACCTCCCATGTTCTAAGTCCCCAGAATTTGATGAGTTTAAAACCAACAGAACCCTTATCATAAAAATAGTCACCTGCCCAACTGAACCATTCTCGCACAATCATGACTTGATTACCAAGTGCTTGGAGGCAAGGAGAGCTCGCTCTCTAGTAAAATTCTTCAGGAAAAGTTGGTCAGAACTCTGGTACCCGGTGATAACTCTCACCCTATTGGCGAGGTCATCACAAATTCCCATCAATGAGAATGTGTTGGATGCTTAAAATCTACCTTGGAATGCTTGAGGTGTGGAATTGTAGGAGAGAGCTTGAATTTATCTCTTGGTTCTCTTGTTATGTTCAAATGAGGAGATGTAGGTTGCTTCATGTCTGTCATAAGATTTTTTGGGGATCAAAATTTGAAGAGGGATGACGAAGATTAGGATTTCATACTCATTCATTGAGATCCACCCCCGATTTAAATTTTTAGGAAAACATCAGGGACATAGTCATTAGTGGAAACTTTGTTCAAGACCAAGTTAGTAGTAGCAACTTGGTTCAACCTAAAGGCCTCAAAATTTAGTTCAAAGGTCCCAATTGGAGTGGGGATACTAGAATGATAATCAAAATTGGGGTTGTAGTACCAGAAATTAATGCGAGATCCCATAAATTCTAGAATGATGCTAGGCTAAAAGGGAATTACATTAAGATACAATTTTAGGATGGTGTGTTTAGCTCATGCTCATGGTAAAGTAGAAGAAAGAGGGAGAAATAAATATAATCATGGGAAAAACTATAAAGAGATAAGACATCACTAATTCAAGGGAACAAGCTGCCAAACCAAGGATCTCAACTCGTACAATCGCATGCAAGGGCACATATCAAAGACAAAAGACTAAAACTTTCCAAGGGTCCAAATAAACTAGTTGAAGAGACCTCAATAAGGAAAATATCTCAAACTCTAGTATAATGATAGAAAAGGTATTGTAAAAGCACAATTGGTCACATGGAAAGAGGAACAATGAGCATCAAAGACAAGATAAGACTCTATAATCCAATCAACTAGCAAAGTTTGTTATGATATGGAATCATGGAGAAGAGAATAAGACAACCATGGATGACACATGCTAGCAATTTATTTTATGCTAGGTGATCTATGAAAGAGATGAGGAAGAGCCGAAAGAGTATTTGGTAAAAAGAGATTCAATGGTCTAGAAAGCTAGTCAACTCGTAAAAGTCTATGAAAATGATAGTTCAAATGGTCTAGAAATTTTTGTTATGCTAGTCAACCCATAAAGTTTGCAAGAAGGAGGGGTCCAATGGTCTAGAAATGTGTTTTATGTAAGTCAACTCATAAGGTTTATGAAAAGGATAGGTAAAATGTGTTGGGGTAATGGAAGGGTGTGTACTAAGAGGGGAGGGGTGATTCAGTACCCTTAAAAACTTTTAATCAATTCTTTGTAACCACTAGTATGTATTAACCGACTGAGTAAATTGCATACACCAAACATATAGTATCAATGCTGAAATGTAAATGCATGTCAAGTAAACAATACACATACATGAAATTAAGTGTTCATGACACTAGTATTTTGGTATCACAGAAATCCCCTATTAGAAGGTAAAAACTATGGTGGGGATGAGATGGGCACAAAACTTTACTACTGCAGTAAATAAAGTAGCTTGTTAAATCTTACAAAGAATGATCACTTCTGATGATCTTACCCTGTTATGAGTAACAATGAGATCGATTAGCTCTACCTCGTGAGAGGGTTTTGCAACACAAATTATGTGTGCACTCGGTTAAGAG
This sequence comes from Thuja plicata, assembly GCA_018584345.1. NCBI lineage: Eukaryota > Viridiplantae > Streptophyta > Pinopsida > Cupressales > Cupressaceae > Thuja > Thuja plicata. The sequence continues at coordinate 264,375 of MU223830.1, read as the reverse complement.
ATTTACAAAAAGACGGTTAAGTCTACTCTGTTAAGAGATTTATGGGTCTATTACAATTGTTAGAGAGTAACAAAAATTTGATCTGAAAAATATACAATCTCAATATTGCTAAAGAACCATTTATTACATATAAAACATATCACCTCAATGTGAATGATAATACCTTCTGCTATGCTCTGCTTGGTAGCCTTGCTTCTATTCTAAAAATTGATTACTGCAATGTAGTCTTTGTCCTTAAAATCCCTTGTCTGATCTCTAATGTTTGTAGTATGACGACTACTTGATCATTGCTTGACCAACATACATTAAAAAATTGACATCTATACATTTATATATCAAACTTTATGATCTAATTAGGGATTTACAATTACATCCCTAACCTAAGATCAATGGTGTACATAATTTACCTTGATCATTTAAACATAGGAGATATAAACAATTAATGTTGTGAATTTGTATTAATGCTCTCCTCAATCTTTGTAAACCATTATCTAGGTCAGAAAAAAATTGTTACATAGAATAATGTGTCATAACAAACTTTTATGTGGCCTTTGGTCCACTTGGTTAATGTTGTCTCTTGGTGCTCGGTGTAGTCTGTGTATCTCAGTTATACTATTGTTTGGTTAAATTGTGTAGCTCGGTGTTGTCTACTACTTGATAAAGTCTATTGGGTATCACTGCACTCGGTTAACTCTAGGTGTGATCAGTGCTCTCGATTAACTCTGTACTTCGATGACTATACTAACTATCCTATTTGTGACTCTGTTACCAATTATCCATATTGAGTGCTTGAATACTAATGACAACTTCAATGCTTAATTGAAGTAACATTCTCCCACTTTGGCATTAGTATCAAAAAAATATTACTATACATGATGAATCCCCCTTTTTACATGCTTGGTATATGTATATGAACTCCGTCAGATTATAGTATCCCCCTTTACTATACTGATATACATATATTTCCCTCTTTTTTGAAAATAATGAAAAAAGGAGTATAACTTACAATTTGTCAAAAATGGTAGGATGGGCATTCTTGAGGGCTTCTAGTAGCTTCTCCCATTCCTCCTTTAAATTCTCTAGGGTTAATAGCTCTAGGTTGATCTGAACATGCATATCATATATGTTGTCAATTACTGACAATTCTGGGGTGGCAACTAAATTATTTTCCAATGTCACATCTTTATGCATCATCAACAAATGTGGTAGTAACGTTGCATGTAGCTCAGTTACTTGCTCTCTGATTTTCTCCTCTTCTTTCTGCAATTCTAATCTCAACCTCTTGTTGTGGGGAACTTTGTTGTAATGCATCTACAATTCATGTTGCTCGGTTGATAGACTATTTGCACTATCTTTTAGATCTTGATTTATTTGCTTTAGCTTTTTCACTAATCTTGGTAGTGAAGTGATCTAGAGTGCATAAATAATATAGAATTATAATGGCTTCAGATATAATAGTTTCTAAACCACTTATAAATTCAGACAGAGTTACCTTATTGACTTCCACTGCTTGGCTAATCTTCTCTGTGACTTTGTATTGTATCTTCTTCTCTACTCTTTCTTCCAATTTCTGCTCGACATCAACGTCAGGTTTGTTAATGGCCTCAGTGAGCAATACAATTTTATCAATGATGAGGGTTGATTCATTAATATCTAAGTTAGGAAAAACTTGCTATATGATCTCCTTGGTAGCTTCTAATACGTGTGCATTCTTGTGTTCTTGCCTTAATTTATCATGTGTTGCTTTCCTGGTGCATAAATCACCATTTCTTCAATGTTTTTGGATCGAGTGTTCTTGAATCCCATGTGGAATCTCTATGATTTCATCTAAGTTTATTGTTTCCTTGCTTCCTTTCTTCTTCTTATTTTTCTTTCCTTGAACACTAGATGAAGGAGATAAAGTTAATGCTAATTGAGCCTTTTGCTCAGTTCAGGCTTTGCTGACTCGGTACTCAGTGTGATGACTTGGTGAGGTTCCTCGATAGATAACTTTGTATCTATAGTAGAAGTATCTACTGTATTATCTGTGTTGTCTATATTACCTTCACCTTTTGTTTCTGCATCAGTGGTATCTTTTGGTGCATCACCTTGGGTTGTTCCACCACTATGCTCAGTCTATGTACCTTTCTTATCACCCTTATCTTCATTTGTGTCAGTGACATTCTTAGGTGTCTTCTATTGTGCTTCACTTTTAATTTCAATTACTTGTACCAATATAGGTAACTGACCCAGTACATTTTCTCGGGTGAGCTCTGATATTTCTTGTTCATTCATGGTCTCGGTTGCTCCAACTATCTCATCTTCCTTAGCTTTATCATTAAGATCACCTTCAGTGATGTCATTTATTGTGATCTCTGGGTGACTCATGTTAATCAATAGTTGATTAATTCCATATAATACATTTTCAACATCTACATCATCAACATCTATTGGTGTTGTGCTCGGTTGATCTTCCTTAGTGTCGATTGTGGATGCAATATCTTTTCCTTGCTCGGTGTCCTTGATTTCCTCAGGTGGACTAAATAGTTTATTCCATATTTGTGTTCTCTCAATATCCACTTCCTTCATATTTCCTTGCAAAATATTAGTGCTTGTGCCTTCTTAGTGAATTGCTTGGCGTACTACTACATTATATCATTTATCTACTCAACTATGTAATCAGCTTTAATAAGAGTGAGAGTTGCTTCTCTTATCTATTTCTCAATTTGAAGTGTGTAGGACCACCTTGTTGATATCTTATCACATAACTTGGAAGGAAGGTATGTAGAAAATTCAACTGGAACTTTTTTAAAATTGATCATCGTACCTATAATTGCTTCTTTGAGTTTATCCTTATGCTCGGTAATTAGATCAGAATATGCATGTATCTTTGGATGTCCTAGTTGTCAGGTTGTAATGATTGCTTATGCAATTTGATCAATAGTCTAAGGTGTCGTATACTGTACAACCTTGAATTGATCTAGATTTTCATTAGAATCATCCTTTTCATCTATATTCCTTACATATCTCTTCCTTTGTCTCGGTGTATGATTCTTGGTTGTACCCTTTTGTTTTCTTGTTTGGTATATTAACTTTGGTGAGGGTCTAGTTATTTTTTCTACACCTTTCTTCAAAGGTGGTGAATCTGCAGTCACCGATTGTGATCTAATCTGTGATGGAGACTCGGTCTTTATTCTTTTTCTCCTTTGGCCTTGGGTGCCTTATCTTGTGTTTCATTTGATTCGGTTTCATCAACATCATGTTCAAGCTCATCATCTTGACCGACTGAAGTTTGATCCTTAGTTTCATCTACAGATTTGTCTAATTCTTCATCTGTGATTGCAAATTTTCTCTTTAAAGTCTTCACAATTTTAGTCGTTTACCTGCCCATCTTCTCAAATTATAGATGAATGGATATTCGGGTCTGGGCTTCATCATAGGTGCCAAATCTCATGGTAGATTTATCAACGGGCTCATTCAACAATTTTTCAATGGCTTCAAAGGCAATATCAATATCTAGTTCATAATCTAACAGAGGTAGCCATTTTTTCCTCGATTGTGCTACCTTAATTAGTGTTGTATCAGTGTCAACTACAAAACATATTTCATCTTTGTATTTTTCCACTAATTATTTAGGTATCCTGGATCTCTTTTCCATCCTTTCTTTGAACTTAGAAAAATATTCATTCATAACAGGTACAAATTTCTTCCCTAGACTTGTAATGAAGTCATTGATTTGCATTGTAATTGGTCAGTTTGACTTCCACTTTACTTTACTGATGGATGGAAAAAAATTCTACATGTAGAAGAATGTGCAAAGTAGTAGGGAACCAAACTTACATATATTTGATCTTTCTGATCTGATGGTCTTCATTTTTTCTTCAAATTTCCTTTGTAACAGCTCAGCTAGGTCATATTGTACTCCTTTCTTTACAATTTTGTATGATATGTCAATAGCTCCGCATGCAATGTTGTTCAGTCTGCTGGACTGGAATATCTTGTAGCCAATGAAATAAGCTCTGAATCTTGATTCAAGATCACCGATATAATTGATCTTCAGACCTCTACCATCCCATTTGGCTCCTTTTAACTTTTCTATTTTGGTTCTCGGTGGGTGCCTTAGGGATTTTGATTCATCACATATGGGATACTCGGTCATGGTGTGAATAACATCCTTTACTATCTTCTAGGGCTCATCCATCCACACCTTTTCATCATGTACATGGCTCAGAACAATGCAAATCCACTCAGTCTTTAATACATTCAGTAAATTCAGGACATTGGTTAACCATTTAACCTCTAAATGTTTATGATCTTCTTTCAATTTCCCATCTATGCATAGTGATTGATATGTGGAAATAAGTTGAAAATCCCTGATTTCACCTATTTTGGAATGAATGTAAGCACACACATATTGGACTAACAAAACCATAGGCGGGATATATGAAAACATGCCTTTGTCATCTGGTTGGGCTACAACCTGTGGATGGATCTTATAGTTGGGCTCTGTGCAAGTGGAGTTCTTCACCAAAACAATCTTTTTATCCTTCTCCATCTTTGCTTTCATGGTTCAAGATGTGGATGCCATGATTTTTGGTTTAGGTTTTGTGTTAATGATGTTTGAATAACTCATTAATAGTATAATGTGTAATGACTAACCTCTTTGTGCTCAGAATGTGCTTGAATCTCTGTAGAATGCTTGAAAATGCTCTGCTGCAACTTTTCTCTCTTTTCTCTTTTCTGCTCTGTGATCACGGTGTGAACAAATGAGTTCACATCGATCAAATTTATAGAAAATGAATTAGGGTGGTGCAATAAATGATCTTCACCAACCACTCAGTGAAAAAACACTATGCTAGGTTAACATTGAAAATACTTTAGCCTGGTGAATGTAACAAATGCTCAGTTTCCATAGCAACTTGGTTGTCTCTTCACATATTTACCAAGTGACAGTTCCAACTCGGTACATATTAACCAGCTCAACTAGATCAAAGTTATCAAAAATATAATACCATAGTGCATCTCAATTCATGCTAATTTGGCATTTGTGCAATGAACATAGGAACTGATGTAAGATATAGCTTTTGCAAAACATAGTTCCTTAGCTGCTTATATTTTCTCAGTTGGAGACGGTGGAGCCACCTAATCTATTGGATGAGGTGTCACCGAATTTTGTGCTTGGTCTTGCATTATCATTTGATACTCTTCTCCACATTTTATTTCTGATCCTTACTATTTCTTTGATTGTATTTCCATTTCCATAAGTGTTTATTCGATCTGCACAATCTCTTCTTAAGTGACCGACTTTGTGACAATGAGAACATGTCATACCAGATTTTGACCAATTCCTAGACTTGGTTTGCCATTGTCTCATACAATTTTCTGCTATATGTACATATTTACCACATGTTGTACAACTACTCCAAGTGTTAGAATCCCATGCATAAGCATTGCCTTGTCTTCTCAAATGATTTACCTTTTCCTGTCCTTTAGGCTTTTAGATTTTATTTGTGTTCTTCCTGCATGTTTGTGATGTGTGACCATGCATGTTGCAATTTTGACAATATTTATCTTTGTATGTTTTCTTCTATGGTTTGTTCAACCTGGATCTACACTCATGTGCCTAATGTCCATGCTTATTATAGTTATAGCAAATACCATTAAATTTAGGAGGGTTTCTAGGAATACCTTTTGCTTTGCTTCAGCAAACATTTGATGTGTGGCCTGGTTTTCCACACTGATGGAAAGAGGGCTTCTTAGGCTTCAGGATTGAACATACATTCCTTTTTCAGCTTGATTTGATGATTCTCCTTGCTTGGTATACCCTAATCCAGTATTTTTGTTCAGTCTTCTTTGATAGTTCAGAAATTCATCCATTATCTTAGTGCTTTCTTCAGATCTCTTAATCACTTCATTATGTTGTAAAATATTCAATTCATTTCTCAGTTTTTCATTTTATTATTTTAATACACCAATATATTATATTCTTCTTGCAAGTTTAGTATTTACTCGGTTTTCTTCATGATTCATAGCAACCACTTGATTTGTGATCTCAAAGTAATGTTCAGTAAGTCTCAATATCTCAGATTCTTTTTCTTGTAACTTTATGGTCATCTATCTTATATCATCAACACCCATATTTCTATCTTATTCAACTTTATTTGCATCATTCAAGACTTCAACCATTCTAACCATTTATGTATCTTGACCGAACTGTGGTGCTTCCACTTGTTCAATGAGTTGTTGATTGCTTCCATATAGCTTTGATATAATTCCTTTAGATGCATAATATATGCTACTAGATTTAGGTCCAGATGAGTCAAATGGGTCATGAATCTCTTCTCCATGATAATCAATCTCATGACAGCAAAGTTCCATGTCCTTTCTCTTAATCAACATCTCCATGAGTGTCTCTTTGGCTTCCTTGTATTGTTTGACATAGATCTGCAACTGTAACTTCTGATTTTCAATAGTTTTATCAAGTGTATACCTTTCCATTGTAAGATCTTTTCTCTTCAGTGATTAAAAGTTCAAAACAAGAGAAACAACTTTGATACCAATTGTTGGGATAATGGAAGGGTGTGTACTGAGAAGGGAGGGGTGAATCAGTACCCTTAAAAAATTTTAATCAATTCTTTGTAACCATTGTTTTGTATTAACTATCTGAGTAGATTGCATACACCAAACATATAGTATCACTTCCCAAATGTAAATGCATGTAAAGTAAAAAATACACATACATGAAATTAAGTACTCATGACACTAGTATTTTGGTATCGCATAAAACCCCTGTTAGAAGGTAAAAACTACGGTGGGGATGAGACCCACAAAAATTCACTACTACAGTAACTAAAGTAGCATGTTAAAGCTTACAAAGAATGATCACTTCTGATGATCTTACCCTATTAGGAGTAACAATGAGATCGATTAGATCTACCTCGTGAGAGGATTTTGCAACACAAAGTATGTGTGCACTCAGTTAAGAGATTTAGAAAAAGACGGTTAAGTCTACTCTGTTAAGAGATTTAGGGGTCTATTACAATTGTTAGAGAGTAACAAGAATAGAGGGTCTATTACAATTGTTAGAGAGTAACAAGAATAGATGGTCTATTCACATTGAGGTGATATGGTATTATCAAGAATGTGAATGATAATACCTTCTACTCTGTTCTACTCAGTAGCCTTGCTTCTATTCTAAAAATTGATTACTGCAATGTAGTATCTGTCCTTAAAATCCCTTTTCTGATCTCTAATGTTTGTAGTATGACAACTACTTGATCATTTCTTGATCAACATACATTACAAAATTGACATCTATACATTTATATCAAACTTTATGACCTAATTAGGGCTTTACAATTACATCCTTAACTAAGATCAATGGTGTACATAATTTACCTTGATCATCTAAACATAGGAGATATAAACAATTAATGTTGTGAATCCATAATTAACGCTCTCCTCGATCTTTGTAAAACATTATTTAGGTTGGAAAAAAGTTGTTACATAGAATAATGTGCCATAACAAAATTTTATGTGGCCTCTGGTCCACTCGGTTAATGTTGTCTCTTGGTGCTTGGTATAGTTTGTATATCTCGGTTATACTATTGTTCAGTTAAACTATGTAGCTCAGTGTTGTCTACTACTTGATAAAGTCTATCTTCTTAGGTATCACTACACTCGGTTAACTCTGGGCATGATCAGTGCTCTCAATTAACTCTATACTTTGGTGACTATACCGACTATCCTTTTTTTGACTCTGTTACTATGAGGCCTCACCCCGACCCATCACAGCCTTACTGCTCGATCACACTTTGATACTTTATGTTTTGATACATTGATACACTTTTTTATTATCTTGACAGAGACTTGAGATATTATGTTATGATGATGATTATATTGTGTGTATTACATTTTGATAAGGATTAGACCTAGAACAGATGGTTGTTTTGATTATATATGTTTAGATAAGTGAATTGATGAGAAGATCGAATCATGATTAGACTTGATTATTTCATGGATGTTATGTCATGGTGATTATGGAATTATTATGTTTTAAACATTTTTGTTCAATTAGGAATTTAATTCTGCTATTGATTGATGTTGCTAATTATAAATTGAAAAATATATATTGCATGTGATTTTATTATCTTGGACTACTGATGCTCGAGTTTAGTGTGCAGGAAAGAGAACGATGGAATTATTCAGAGAATCAGGGCTAAACACATGTGAATTGAGTAAGCCAAGGTTTAATCCAATAAGGGGTTGAAACCTCATTGTAATTTGATCCTTGTTGTAAACATAATCTGAATGTGTGTTAATATTTTAAAACTCATGTTGTTATTTTGCACATGTCACTGTGAATGTGATGTGTATTTTGTCTTGCTGTCACTTGACACTTGTGTTGTCCATGTGGATGGTGACATGTCAAATTAGGGCTTAGAAAAGAATCACCAAACCTTATAGGATGTTATATTAACCCCACTTGCATATAGATGTCTTGTAGGGATCACATCAAGTTGGAACTCGGATTTGAACTTTAGGGGTACTTTGGAAGGGTCAAAAGTGACCCTAGAGTGTATTTTTGGCCAAAATTAGTTAACCCTAAGGGGGTACTTTGGGTTAAGGCTAGTTTTTACCTATGGAGTAAACCTAAATCACCATTATGACTCTCCAAAATGCCTACCTTTCAAAAGTGGCGAAAATAAAGATGGTCACATGCATTTAAATTGTCCCACACTCCTTACTAAACTCACAATTAAGAGGGGAGACAAGAGGTAAGGAAAAAGGACTAGAGGGCATGTATCATTTATTGCTAAGTCTTGAGTACACTTCTAGAGGTATTTTTAGAGGATTTGGAAAAACTCAGTGAGTGTTCACCCACTCTCCAATTTTGGAGACAACTAGGTTTGGAGGAAGAAAAGGAAAAGGGATAAGGGCTTCTTCTCAACCATATTCTTGCCATTTTTCTTGGACCAAGGTTGGTGGATTCTTTCCATGGAAGAATGCTCTTGCATTTAAGATTTGCATGATATTGTTTGAATGAACATGTAAATTTTGTATGGCTTCATTTATGTAATCTTGTAAAGTGTTGTTGAATGTAGATGTTGATGTTATGTGTTGGGTTTGCGATGCATTTGAGTTTTGTTTCATCTCTTGATCTTTTAGATTTGGGAGTATTGTTCATGGGAGTTTAAGGCATTACTCACCCTTTTTGAAGGGAAGAAGTGGCATTGGGTGAAGGGGTTAGTTGGGCTCTCCATTGTAGTGAGAGTCTCTTCTCTTGGAGAAGAGGGATAAATTCATGGAGTATGGGCTCCATGAAGCCATGTTGTAAATATTGTTTTTGGTATAGAGATGACCAAATGTGTATATAGAAGGAATATCAATTTAGCCTTGGAAAGGCATGGGAGAAAACTCTTGTTGAGAAATTTAAATGCAATGGCATTCTCCTCTTTGGAAAATCCCACCTTCACCCTACTTCAATGGGTTTGGAAAGCTCATTTGTGAAACCTTGGTTGGGAGTAAATTGTTGTGCATTTATGTTAGTTGTGAAAATTGGAATGTACTACCTTATTTAGTCTTGGTTCTCCAAGCTCGGGGGTGGTCTCTTTGAGGCCTTGGTTGGGAGGTGAGCTCCCATAGTTCCCTTCATGTTTTATTGTAGGTTTTTTTGAGATCAAGTTGGATGTGGAAAAGTTTGGAAGAAGTCTTCTTTTTGGTATTGTTGTGAAGAAGAGCAAATTTATGGTTGCATGATTACTCCTTGTGTTGAGGATCATATTATTAAGTGTTGTAAAGTCCATTGTGTAAGCTTGTTGAGCAAAATGTGAAAGGCTCTCATTTCTTTTGTAATGATATCCATAGCATGTAAACCTTGTGAATGATTAAATCTTGAAACCTCTATTGTATGTGACTTTAAATTTCCAAGTCAAGAACACTACATGTTTCCTTTAGAATTTTACAATTTTATCTCAATTGGATCAATACCTCATTTTCAAAATAATTGTATTTCCTATCCTTAAAAAAAAAAAAAGATTAGCTTATTAACTATAGAAGTCAAGAAATTAATATATTATTGAAAACAATCACCTTATATTAATAAACAAATGTTAATTGTATAATGTTTGGCAAAAATAAAAATAATCTTATTCATGTATGTATCTACAAACAAAAAGAAATCAATGATGTTAATGTGTAAAAAAAATACAACCAAATCTACCATGTCATTTTCTAGAATATAGAGCAAAAAGCTCTCTGGAAAATGTATGGGGAGGGATTTAATTCCCTCCCCTTACACAGAGAATATTCTATAAAAGATCCCCTCTCTAATACCCCCTTTATTAATCCCCTAAACACCCCTCTAAACTACCCTCTTTAGGCTAATACATAACCTTTATTGGGAAGGCTTAATCTTTCTCACCCATCCTCGTGGGCCCCACAAGAACTTTCCCCCTTACCTCTCCTTTCCCCATGCAAAATTTTGGGGGCTGACATGTTATTAATCACTACCCAATGAAATAAACCCCTTCCCATTGGTTGCAGTTTGAGTTGACCTTTGATAATAGTATATCCCTAGAAAAAGGGTTAAACATGGTCTAGCATAAGAAATAGTGCTTTGGGCCCCACCTCAGCTTGAAGGAATTTGCATGGTTCCTTTCTCCCTTGGTCTTGCTACCACATACCCTTCTCCCATGCAAAATTATAGGTTGACCTCACCTTAGGAATTCTACACTTTGGAGGGAAGTACTTGTAGTGGCCCCCACCATCTCTGTTCCCATGCGCAAGCCTTGAAAAGACTTCCCTTCCCTAAGCATTTCGCAGCCCTTGGGGAAAGGTTTTTGGGTTTTCACACCCTCCCCACCCACTTGGGAGATGAGGTGACCTTTTGATAGGTTGCTAGGTAGATAGTTAGATTAGGTTATAGGTAGTTATAGGTAGTTAATTGATAATTAATAGAAGGCACGATGGGCGACGGCTCTGGTGGTAATGGCTATGGCGGCAACGGCTATGAAGGAAATGGAAATGGAGGCAGCGGTAGCAGAGCCTATAATCATGAAGTAAATAACTAGGGAGGCTGTTATAGGGGTGGTTTTAGGTCAGGAGGCTTTGGATATATCGAAAGAGACCCTAATGGTCTAGGGTATGGCGGCAACGGATTGGGTGGGAGAAACCCTAAAGGAAAAATATTTGGTGGTTGGGGATTAGAGGGTAATGGATCGGGGGAATATAGTCATGGTAACCACAGTCAAGGGGGTCATAAGCAAGCGGAGAAAGGGCATGGTTTCAAAGGGTTTAGACGTTGGGGCCTAATTCAATGGCTTTATCCTTTGAGCAAAGGTGGTTACCAAAAGGAAAGGTCGGCCCATTACAAATGGAAACAGATCAGCAATCTTCCAAGGAGAATGGATGGTAAAGGAGGGCACAATCTTCGCTTGGGATGGATTCCCCCAAGACAATTCAATATGTAGAATGGTGGTGAGTGATGACATGGAAGGGGCAGGGAGAATAGAGCACCTTTTAGATGGATTCCCGGAGGATCCTTCAAGCGTCCAAAAAATTTTGACTTCAAACATATTGAAAATAAATTGTGGCACCCAAAAGAAACTTTCAATGAGGGAACAGCCTCGCATCCTACAACGATCATTCCATCAATGGGTGAAAAGGTAAATGATTTTCCCTCTGTTTGTGCTTCCTCTATACTCATAAAAAATGAACATTGGAGTGAATCTGTTGTTCGCCTGCAAGAGAGAGCCTTTTTCATGAAGTGGCTCAGACCGTGGCCTTTAATTGAAAAAATCCAAGATTGGATAGTGAGGAACTGGGGCCATCAATTTGAAATAAAAACCCTCACTAATGAATTCCTTTTGATTATTAGCCCCTCCACCAAGGATAAAGAATGGATCCTAAATAGTGGCCCCTATATATTGGATGGAAAAGGTATATATATTAGAGACTAGAAACTAAACTTTAATCCTGATAAAGAAGAGGTTGAAAACATTGCGGTTTGGCTGAAGCTTCAAAATCTTCCATGGGAATATAAAGCTGAGGAAACTCTAAAAGCAATAGGGAATAGCATAGGAACCTTCATCCAGGCTGAGAATATGGTGGATGAAAAGGATTTTTATATCTATTCCAAAGTGCTTGTTAAGATTTAGAAATGCTATCAGATCCCAGAATATGTGGTTCTTGGGTCAGAATATAGTGAATGGCGACTAAGGATTGAGGTGGAAAATGCGGACATACACTCAATGCCTTTGAGGACAACTGATAAAGGAAAAGGATTGGAAATTAATAAACCCATAGAATGTATTAAAGAATTAGAAAGACAGAGGTCGAGACTCCCAAACTGGTCTATAGGCTTTGAAGAAGAAATGATCAATAGACAGACGGTATACATAGAGCACAATCAGCAATTAGTGACTGGGCCTAAACTTTCTTGGGAATCCAGGCTACAGATGCAAAACAATATAGCTCTCAATCCTAATATACAAATGGAAAGCCCTAAATCCACTCAAGTTGTAAAGGAGACCCCCTTCTCACCTTTCGATTACCCTCCGGTAAAGGAAGCCCATACAGTGGAGGAGGACGGTGAAGCCAGAATGATTGTGCTTTATACCCCCAATAACAATAAATTTAATTCTACAGAGCGAAGTTACAAACCTAACTCACCTCTAGAGGAGAATGGCTCTGCGACACAGGGTGCATTCCTTACAAAGAGGGATGATTATGATTCAGGCTTTTGTAAAGATATACAAATCACACCGATCATAAATCTGGAACAAAATATGAAGGACATGGACAATAATGAAGAGAATAGCTGGAGTACAGAGTCAGAAGATAGCTCCTAGGGGGAGGAAGTTGAGGAGGATGATTTAGGCTTTAATGATCAAATTACAATATTGGAGCAAAGAACTATCAGTTAGACCGAATCAAAGCTCAAGAAACCTGATGTAAAGGAGAAACTTTAGGGAGGGCGTAAATCTACTAAGGCTAGGCTTGCCATGGCTGGAAATGCTTCAAATCAGTCAAAATTGCTAATATGGGGAAGAGGGTATCCCTCTTCCTGAAAACCATGTGGCTCCTATCGTGGAATGTTAGGGGCTACAATGCCCCTGATAAATGGCGCTTGATCAGAAGATGTCTTGATCAAGCCCAACCAGATTTAATATTTTTTCAGGAAACAAAGCTTAGTGGTGAGGGTATTTTACAGTTTAGGAGGAAATTTGGAAGGTGGAATGGTGTCTTTGGGGAAGCTGAAGGTGCTTTTGGAGGATTGGGAATCCTTTGGAAGGAAGAGAGTGTTACTGTCAATATAGTAGAGGAAGGTAAACATTGGCAATTAGTAAAGGTTCTTTCATTCCAAATGGATACATGCTTTTATGCTTTCAACATTTATGGACCTTGCAAGCAGGCTGATAAACTGCAGTTATGTACATACCTAACAAGGGTTCTCATGAGAATGAAGGATAATTTATTTGTGTTGAGAGGAGATTTCAACGCAATTCTATCCCCATCAAAAAAATTGGGGGGAAAAGGTTGGATCAATCAAAGTCAGAAGGAATTTGCAGATTTTGTTAGTATTAATGCACTACAGGATGTGAACTTCCAAAATGGAATTTATACATGGACAAATAGAAGGATGGGATTTACTAACATTTCTAAAAAGTTAGATAGATTTCTACTGGGTGGCAACTGGGCAAGTACTAAGTGGCTGGGTCAAGAAGAAATATTACCAATCACAGGATCGGACCATTTTCCAATCTGCATAAGGCTACAGGAGGATGCAACTCCGGAAAGAGCGCCTTTCAGATTTGAGAAAATGTGGCTTCGGGAGGAAGGCTTCTTGTCTTTAATTAATGAATGGTGGACAAACGCCCCGAAAAGATATGGTAATTGTGCCTTTATTTTCTTCAAAAAATTGCAATTTTTGAAAGAGAACCTTAAAATATGGAATAGGGAAGTTTTTAAGGATATTTTTAAGGAGAAGTTCAAACTAGAAAATGAACTTGCAACCTTAAATGAAATCACTGCTCAAGGGGGTATGGATAGTAACCTTTTCAATCAAGAAGTTAAACTGAAACAAGAATATAATGAAGTGCTAAACAGAGAAGAAATTTTTTGGCGGCAAAAATCAAGGGAACTTTGGCTGAAAGAAGGGGATAGAAATACAAAATTCTTTCACAATTCAGTTAAAGGTAGAAGATCTTTAAACAATATTTTTACAATCAAAGATGGTCAAGGCATTCTTTATGAAGGGGATAAATTAAATAAAGTGGTTATAGATTACTTCTCAGGGATCTTTGCCAAAAGATTAGGAATGTAGGATGTTGATAACAGCCTTTTGGAAGTCATTCCAAATCTAGTTACTAAAGAATAGAATAGCATGATTATGAAGGCTATAAGTGAAATGGAGGTAAAGAAGGCTCTTTTTAGTATGGGCAGTGACAAAGCCCTTGGACCGGATGGTTTTCCAGCTTTGTTTTTTCAAAAAGCTTGGAATACTATTGGGAAAGATTTAAGAGATGTGGTGGAAGAATCTAGAAGAGGTGGTTTTATATTCAGGGATTTTATTAATACATTTTTAACTTTGGTCCCTAAGAAATGAAAGAAAGATACTATGGCTGACTTTTTCCCTATTGCATTATGTAACATAGTTTATAAGGTTATAGCTAAGGTAATGGCTAACCGTTTGAAATTAGTTCTGCCCACACTAATATTAGCAGAACAAAGTGGTTTTGCTCCAGGTAGATCAATTTATGAAGGCATTATCATTTTGCATGAGGCTAGTCATTCTATTAATTTTGGGAAAAATTCAGGTATGATGATCAAACTTGACATTCAAAAAGCTTATGATAATGTGAATAGAGCTTTCTTAATAAAAGTGCTGTGTAAATTTGGGTTTGAAGATGGATGGTGTGACTGGGTATTTAGTTGTATTTCTACTCCACGTCTCTCTATCCTTATTAATGGTAGTCCTCAAGGTTTTTTTGAGACTACCACTAGCATTCGGCAAGGTGACCCTCTATCACCATTTCTTTTCATTATTCTTGTAGAAGTTTTGGGTCAGGCTATCAAAGAGGCTGGAGGTCAGGGAGACTAGAAAGGGATTAAGATTACCTAAGGATTGAATCCATGTACACATCTACAATTTGTAGATGATACCTACCTTATGGGGGAAGCTTTTGCAAGGGAGGCTAGGGTAATTAAAGTGA
This sequence comes from Thuja plicata, assembly GCA_018584345.1. NCBI lineage: Eukaryota > Viridiplantae > Streptophyta > Pinopsida > Cupressales > Cupressaceae > Thuja > Thuja plicata. The sequence continues at coordinate 249,181 of MU223830.1, read as the reverse complement.
CCTTAGATAAGTACAGCTCAGCCTCTGGTCAATTCATTAATTGGGATAAATCTGAGGTGTTCTTCTTCAACACTGCTCCCCCTATCCAACAGCATGTGCTTAGGTTGTTAGGAATGAAGGAAGGGGTCCTACCTAATAAGTACTTAGGCATTCCTCTCTTTGCAGGAGCCTTGAAGGTGAACATTTGGAAAGATTTGGTAGATAGCTATGTAAAAAATTAGATAGTTGGAAAGGAAAATGGCTTAACTATGCTGGACGCATTTTAATGTTACAGTCAGTGATATCTGCAATATCGATCTTCTTAATGAGCTGCTTAAAGATCCCAATTAAAGTTTTAAAATATATTGAACAAAGGATGAGGAAATTTTTTTGGAATGGTGGACGGGAGGAGGAAAAAATACCATTAGTGGCATGGGACACTTTATGTAAATCTAAGAAAAATGGCGGAGCTGGGATAAGGAGGTGGCAATCAGTTAGTAAGGCTCTTGGAGCCAAGCTGGTATGGGAGATGTATACTAAGCCTTCACAGTTGTGGGTTAGAATCTTAAAGGCAAAATATTTGGACAACATGGAAGATTCTAGGATTCTTAAAATTCAAAACCCCATTAAAGGATCAACAATATGGAATTTTTTGGTAGAATGTAGGCCACTTATTTGTAAACACTTAACATGGCAAGTTGGGGATGGTAGAAATGCTGCTTTTTGGGAGGACTCTTGGAATGGAAACAGAGCTCTATCCAACATTACTAACTCTCAGGATTTAATGGCTACTACAAAAATTCTTTGGGGAGATAAAGTCAGGGATTTTATGGAGCAGTTCCAAGGCCCTTTGGGATCACAATGGAAGTGGAAGGAGGTCAATTTTAGCATTGTGGATGGTAACAGTTGCATTGATCTTAAACATTTTCTAAACGATCGCCCAATTCAATTAACAAAGGAGAAAGATATGATAATTTGGAGTGCTGCAAAAAGTGGAAAGTACTCTGCTAAATTGGGATATCACATACTTCTTAATGAAGAAACTAAAACTGATTGGCCCTATAAATTATGTTGGGATCATGATTGTTTGCAGAAGGCAGGAGCATTTTCTTGGCTAGCCATTCAAGGAAGGGTATTAATAGAGGAACAAAGGAAAAATTATGGATTCAATGGGCCTTCTAAATGCATACTTTGTAATAAGGCTTCTGAAGATATAGATCACCTCTTTGCTTAGTGTGAGTTTGCTCAACAATGCTGGGAAATGGTAAGAACTAAATTAAATTTCATAGGGCCTATGCCGAGATCACTTTTGGACATCTTCAAATGGTGGTGGAGGGATCACAAGAAGTCAACCTTCTCAAAAATTTGGACAATATGTCCCTCAATCATAATATGGGAGATATGGAAGGAACTCAATAGGCAGATTTTTAAGGATATCTCTGAGCCACTAGTAAGGATTCAATCCAGAATCAATGCCTCTATACTAGAAGTTATGAGTTCGGTTGTTGGAAAGTTATATACTAATACAACCTTCTCCTGGGATAAATATATCCACAAACAATGGCCGGGCATAAAAGTCAGGTATAAAAATGATTGTTCCAAGGGAAGTAAAGCAAAATTATGCAGGAAAGATGTAAAATGGTTTCCCCCAGATACAGGA
>MU223830.1:229661-247492 GCA_018584345.1 Thuja plicata | reverse complement strand
CAATAAATAGCAAGGGAGACATGATAGCTTTGGCGGCTCAGAAAATAGGCACAGGAACAAACAATATTGCTGAGGAAAAAGCTGCCCTGCTAGCGGTTAAGTTAGGAATTAGATTGGGGGTGGATAGATTACATCTTGAAGGTGATAGTCAGCTTATCATCGAAGCTACAAAGAAAGGGCAATCACAAACATGGTCTATAAATTGTGTAATTCGGGAGGTAATAAATCTTCTTCATTCCTTTAAGGAATTTAATATTAGTCATACATTACGGGAGGGTAATGTAGAGGCAGATAAAGTAGCCAATTGGGCGACTAACCTTGTTAATGTGAATGAGATTGTAGTGGAAGACTTAACTCAATTCACCTTTAACAATGAGATTTTATCAAACCTATCAGGGGGGATTTGATTTTTGATTAAAGTTACTTAACTTTAATCATTTCATAGAAAGATTGGCAAAAGATTGCTAGGACAGGGATGACAGGTGTAGTTTATGGGAACCTTCAAATTGTGATTTCCGAAGGACATATTTCCATCATTATTAATGGTGGGCAGGCTTCATCATTATTACAAAGTGTGCGAACTCACCACCGGCTAGCTTAAATGGCGTGTTTGGTAAGACTTTCTCAGATCAAATACAAATTGCATTATGCTCTCTATTTGTAGTTAAGTAAGGAAGTAAGGATAGGAAGAAGATGGAGGTGACTTTCTGTCTTGATTCAGACAAACAGATGAAAGCCTTTAAAGGCCCTACGAGCTTTGAGAGAGTTAAGGGCTTGTTAAAAATAAAGTTGATTAAGATGGTGGAGGTCGTTCTTGAGGTTATTGGGGAACAATTTTAGGAGCGCAGAATCAAGTGGCGGACAAACCTTGATATCATAGCGGTAATTACAGCTTAGGGGCTTGAAATTGGGGAGGAGGTGGATGAAGTTAATAGGATCATCAAAGAGCTATTTTAAGAAGATATGTTAGGTGAGCTAGAATCGGTGTTAGAGTGGTCAATCCTGAGTATTGGGAAAAACTTCTCTAATGCTTCACGAAAGATGATGATGCACGCTGCTATGGCCTGGTTCCCTTTCTTAGGTGGCACCCGCAAGTAGACAAGCCCCTGATGTTTAAAAGGGCTAAAGTGGGATGGTAGAAAGTTAAGGAGGAGATGGAAGTGCTGACTCACATTGAGGAGGAAGGGATGCTACTGCAGGATGTGATGGTGCCGAGGAAGATGCGCTCTTTGACTGGGCGTAAAGGGAAGGAATTGGCATAGTGCATTTCAAGGTAAACCCAAAATTTTGAGGGTAGAATATATTTTTGGTTTTTTGCAATGATCGGAAAAAGTAAATTGGCCGAAAAAGGGCCCTATGGGGATGGCAATTGGAGTCAGAAGTAAAGTGCTTCAGCCACAGTAATGAGTAGGAGGAATTGGCAATTTATGTTGAAGAATATTTTTAAGCCCTTTCCTGTTTTGAAATTGTTTTGTTCGTTGTTGGCCAATGGCCATATTATTTTAATTCTCTTATAGTCTGCATGGGTTAGTATCTGAATTATAGATTATGAAAAAGTTAGCCTTAATTAGTACAGAATGTATGTAATGGAGTAGAATCTCCTCAAATAGATTTGTGATGCCAAGTTGATATACTGGCTTAATGCTTATGTAATCTCCTTTTATACTTAATAAAAATCAATCAATATTACCGACCAAAAAAAAACATAATTAGACTTAATTTAGTATTGTACAATTTATTTAAATAATATTATATTCTATCCATTGGGAACATAATTAAAAATGGATTATTATATGTAGATAGATTAAGTTAGTAAATAGATATAATTCTGATTTATGTTATTTGAATTAAGTGGCCTCATCTAATAGATATACTTTCTATTTAATTTGTGTAGTTTAAATACTAGATTTAAAACCTTAGTTTGTGTGTGAAAAATATATAGAATGGCTAATATGTTATGGATGTAATTCCTCATTGTTTTAATTATAACCATGTAAATTCGTTTAGATATAGTTTATTTAATTATGTAGTTAATCATTGATTAATAGATGTAGTTTTTATGTAAAAGAAAAATATAGATAGGTGTTAATTTAATTACGATAAATTGAAGTATGTTGCCTATGTGTTTCAAGAAGTTAGAGGTCTATGTAAATTTTCTATTTGAGATTAATTTAATATTCTATTAAGGAATTCAAAGACTATAGTTGCATGGAAATTTGTAAGGGAGAATTCAAATTGTTAGGATTAGATTAGGTTTTGACTATTGAATTTTAAACTAGTGGTTAATGGTCGAAAGAGAATTTGGACTAGAATTAAACGAATAGGTTGTAACCAAGGTTAGAAATAAAGTGATTACCAGGGAAATCTAATTCAATGTATGACTCTTAACAATTGATTATCATCATGATACTACACGTAGATTAAAACATGAAACCAGAGTGAAATCAACCTGACCCAGGTGTTCACGTAACCCATATGACTAGTTGATGCTCTAATTATGCATCTCTATGTGGTATGACCCTAATTAAACCTATGTACATACCTTGCAACTTGAAGACTAAACTCACCCTAATATCACATTACCTCAAATACATCCTTTTTGGTGGTTTACACTTGCGTTTAAAAAAAAAATTGTATGTGTGTTTTGCCCTAGTTTTGGGCATGATAGTTACCGATTATTCATATTGAGTTCTTGAATACTAATGACAACTTCAATGCTTAATTGGAGTAACAAAATGGCCTATCAAATGCTATTTAACCATCCCAAAAATATGTTTAAAGGAGATTCATATGGCCCTATCATATTTTTTTATCCTAGTAGACTCTAAGTTTTGAATTATGATAAGTGTAAAGAGGTTTTTTATGAAGGATGACTCACTTTTAGACCCCCTAAATAAGGAATTTATTTATTTGGACATAAAGTTGAAAACAAAGAATAGGATATAATCAAGGATACACACCTCTTTCATATGAAAGAATCCCTAATCAAAATGAACAATTTTATGTAAGCAAGGACATCACATGACAAACCAATACCAGTTAAATAAGGGAAAATGAATACTTAGGAATGTGAGGGATTGAAATATTGTGCTTCCCCCCAAGTGTGGAGACAAAGGTAAAGATTATGAGGACTATTATGTTTCTCATAAAGTATGATTGCACCTATAATTATACTACCACGAATAACAATGAGCCCTCTAGGGATAGGTTAACAATGTCACATAGTGTGGAGCAACATAATATGAACTGAAATTTTATTTAAAATAGTCATAATTGAAATGCAATTCATTGTTGCATGTTACATGAATGATATCATAATCAATGAGTTTTAAAATTTTATAATTTAAAGATTGACATTCATCATTAGAGTGGTTAGTATATTTGGTATACTTGTAAAAAGGAATATTCACAAGATTTTGTCTATGTTTCTTCTTTCATTTGGGTTGTGTGATCAACTTTAGCTCGAAGAAGATTGGAAAAGATGTTATCTTTCTTAAAGTAAGGCATATAATATATAGGATTATTAGATAATATGGGTTTCTAATAATTGTCAATTCTTTGTTATGTGCAACTTTCAAGATTATACATTGAAATGTTAGGAGGAGAGAGTTGAGAAAATGACACACTAGACCCTTTAAAGGATCCCATGTTAAATTTATGACCTTTTTGTTCTCCCACAAAATATGTTGTAAATTCTAATAACCCTTCATCATCTTCTAGGAGTTTCTCTTGAGGGGTAGAAGATGGTGTATCGGCTTGTATTGGTGAGGGAATAGAAGAATGTTTTATTTGTAGGAAATTTTGTAATTTGTCATCAACTTAAATGGAATATATTTTATTGTTATAGATGAATTTTACTTTGTGGTGAAGAGTTGAAGGGATGAATTGTATAGCATGAACCAAGGTCTTCCTAGAACAAGGTTTTATGCGAGAGTATTGGACATGACATGAATAGGTGTAGGTAAACTAAAAGGACCTAATTTAATAAGTAAGGTGATTGTACCTAATGAGTCTTTGGGAACATTTTAGAAGCCATAAATAGGAACATAATCATGTTGAATTAAAGAAGTATATACATTATTTATGTAATAAATAAATGCTACAATAATTAATACTAGATCCATTAACAATAAATCCAAAAATAAGTACCAGTAATAACAACCACAATCATGAGAGTATCACATTGATTTTTAATTTCCTTAGAAAGTATCTCATACTGGGAGAACACAATCTTCGCTTGAGTATTGATCACATGAATACAATCCAATAGATAATTTATGTCATTAAATCTAACAAGAGGTGTAACATTCATGTTTATTAAGGCTTCTTGTAACACATCATGATATGTGGATGAAGTTTGAATTGGATCCCAAAGAGATATCTTGGCAGGAGTAGCATAGAGTTGTTCAGATAAATTGTATTCCTTTCTAAGGTTTAGAGGAAGATGGGGTGGAGAAGGAAGCACTAGTTGAGAAGTGAGAAGAGAAGGAAGAATAGCTAAATTGGTAGGTTATAGATTATTTCTTGGGTTATATATGTGAGAACCGACATGGTAATCAAGTTTTTGAGCACCTTTCGCCATAATTTCCAGGGTATCTTCACAAAGACTAACAAAAACCTTAGTCTTATCACCACCCACAACATGGAAAATATGGTCTTGAATAGTTTTTGGTTGTTCAAGGTTTTATCTCTAAAAAGGAGAGCACCAAGGAAAGTGGCAATGATATTGTCATCTTCTTCCAAGGCATCCTTATGAGTAGGACAAGCTTTAGAAGATGGATTTGGGATTTCCATTAATGCCTCATTACTAAAAGGGGTGTCATTTAATAAAGGTAAGGTGTAATTAAGAAATGTGTTTATAATATCCTCCTCTTTCTCAAAAATATCCTCATAAGGGGGTACATCTTAGGAGAAGGATAAACATCACTCATCAATGCTTTATCTCTAGAAGGAATATTATTAAAAGGAATAGAATATAAATTATCATCAAGGGAATTAACAATAATACTATTATCTTTAACCAAGATACCCTCATATCAGAATAACATTTTAGGGTAATAATTGACATCATCTTCCAATGGTTTATCCCAAATAGGGATATCATAGAGAAATGTGTTATTCTCTTGCATCAATATGTCCCCATGGGAAGGAGAGACCTCCTTAGGAGAGGATAATGAAACTAGTCTATAAAATATATTCAACATGAACAAAATAATTTGAAATGATTTCTAATTAAATGAATAGAAATCAAGATTGCATGAAATGAAATATGTTTTGTACTTTTTATTATTTTGACACATGTAAAAATGAAAAAATAATGCAAGAATGAAAGAGTTAGCAATGTGCATTTTTTATGTCCTTTCTATCAATGAATGCATCTAAATTTAATAATGGAAATTCATATGAATCAAATTTGGACATCCAAAATCAAAATTATGTAGGAAGAGTCGGGTTCACAAAAATGTAACATAAGAAATAGGGTTCATTAGTTTCAATGGGACAACTAGGGAACATGGACCTATCTCTTATGTTGCATTGGAATGAAGATGACTCACTAAGCTCAATAAGGCTTAAGTGTTGAGTGGGTTCAATAATCCTTTACTATAATTGAGGGTTGAATGTGAAAATTTGATTAATAAATGCAAGATCTAGTTCAAAGTAAACAAGAAGGTTAACTTTTAGTATATACAGACTGACAAAGATCTGACAGATAAATTCCATTGTCAGAAATGAAACCCAAAGATAGTAACTAACCTATAAATTCTATTTGGAGAAAATTTGGAGGGACCAAGTCATTATTGGTGATTTGGTCCAGGATCACGTCACTAGTAGCAACTCTTCCTTAGCATTTTTTCCTATTTCTAGTCTCAAATTATAGGTAGGGTCATGTATTGTCTAGATCTAGTCATAGAATTGGAACCACTAGTTCATGCACAGAGAAAAGAGAGAAATTGTTGTGTAGAGAGGGGTTTTACTCTATCAAACCCTAGTTTATTATTCAGCCTTAAAATTAAATGAAATATGCATGAAAGGTAAAGCATGCTTATGTAAAGTAGAACCCATATCCGAAACATAAAGTATCTCATACATTTATAGTGCAATGCTTCTTTGAATGTGACCACAAGTGTTTATGCAATAGCTTGAATACACACAAAGACCCAAAAGGAAATAATTAAATACATGCCTTGCACAGTGAATATTTTAGTTTTCTACAATGCTTGATGGAGAGAAGGAGAATGACTTGGAGACTTGAAGAATTAAATGGTTGGATGCTTGAAATACTTGTGGATGGAGAGTTATGATATGATCTTCTTCCTTGATGGTAGTATCCTCTACTTGGACTTCAATGAGAGATAATATTTCTTCCATGGAAAATATGGACTTGGAAATGCTTTGGATTCTTGCAATCTTCTTTAGAATTCTCGCGATGTGAAATTGTAGGAGAGAACTTGAATTGATCTATTGATTCTCTTGTTATATTCAAATGAGGAGAGGTAGGTTGCTTATACACCTCTCACAAGCATTTTTGAATCTCAAAACTTGAAAAGGGCCAATGAGGATTGGGATTTACTGGCCGTCCATTGAGATCTATCCCCAATTTAAATTTCAAGGCAAACATCGGGGACTGAGTTAGTAGTAGAAGCTTGGTCCCACCAAAAGGCCTCAAATTTTGGCCCAAAAGTCCCAATTGGAGCAGGGATGTTGGAATGATAATAATAATCAAGAATGGCATACCAAAAATTAATGTGGGAGCCCATACATGTTAGAATGGGGCTAGGCTAAATGGGAATTAAATATTGATGTAATTTTAGGATGGTACAATCTCATTTTTTAAAATATCTACTTGCAAGGGTTTTGAAACATTTTTAAAACAATTTTGTAGATTTCTTAAATGAATAAACTAGTTACATTGTATTATCTATGGCTATTTTCATATACGATGTTATGTTATATGCTTTGAACTATTAAATTAATTTTATGTTTAATTGGTTATTTTCAACTTTTGTTCATTTTGTTTTCCTTGTTATTGAGGTTATTTTTGTGATAGTTTTCCTAAAAAAGTCATTTACTTAGTATTGAGTGGAAGTGTGCTATTGTTGATGTTGTAAATTTAATGGTTATCAAATATCTTTTCACATAGATTAGATATTGTACCATCTTCATGTGTTAAGCCTATCAAATTCTTCTTCACAAACCTGATACATTATACAACATATTTCTTCATTCGTGACACTTCTCCCCTTCTCTCAACCATGACCATTTTTTGTTTTATAAATAATTTATTTTTCTATACTCCTTGTATATTGTATACATGAACTAAATTTTAAGACATTAATGATAAATGTATCGAATTATTATAATTTTTGACATAAAAAACAACAAAGCAATGAAATATTTTGTTGAATGTCACAAAAATTAAATCTCCAAAGAAAATGATTAGATCATCTTCCAAGGAAAATTATATCTACCTTGGTAATCTATGTTGTCAATTCACTCTTTATTAAGGATACAAATCTTAATTTGAAAGTACTTAAATTACATACACTTTAGTTAAAATGGTAAAACTAATTTTGTTGATCACACAGTAGGACTGAGAGTGGGGGGGAGGTGAATAAGTTTGAACCACAATAATAAATTCAATTCAAATCTAGATAAACTTATAAACACCATAAGTGAATATATTTTATGATCCATTAAAATGAAACTGATATTTACGTGGAAAACCAAAGGATGTGAAAATCCACGGTGAGAATGTAACTCGGTATATGAATAGTATGTATAACAATGATCAAACTCGTTACCTAAATTCACACAACTAAGGCTCATTGCCTTAGGTCAAGATGCAATATACTTGTACAACTGACACTCATTGTCTTAATATAATATGCAAAAAGGATTTTCTAGAAAACTCACTATCATCTAGAAACATGAAGCTTAGGGAATATTTGAGAAGAGTCTCCTGAACAAGAGTCCACAACACACAATATTCTGAATATATTTATTTAGGTTCATACTTTTGATTAGGAACACACTTTCTCTGAATATGTTTCTTATCATCTCAAACTTATGATAAAACTCTCTCTCTCTCTCTCTCTCTCTCTCTCTCTCTCTCTCTCTCTCTCTCNATATCTCTCTCTCTCTCTCTCTCTCTCTCTCTCTCTCTCTCTCTCTCTCTCTCTCTCTCTCTCTCTCTCTCTCTCTCTCTCTCTCTCTCTAAATATGTTTCATTTAAGCTCAAACTTTTGATCAAAAACTATCTCTGAATATGCTCTTTTGGGCTCAGACTTCTAATAAAAAATATACAATTCCCTTCTTTTTCACATTCATTCCAAAACTTTCCACTCATAGTTATGCCCTTGAATTGCATTCATTAATTATAAGATACATCATTAAAAGATTTACTCCAAGTTTACCTCAACAAAGATAACATAATATTACATAAAATAAATCATCCAAACCCAAGATACATGAAGTCTTCCAACCTAGGAGGAAGAGACGACATAAATATATCTTAACACATTCTTCTAAGATAGATCCAGTAGCTTGCACACTAACCAAGGCCATTTCCAAATTATAGTTTGTGAATAGGATATTGTAAATATTTATCCAAAGAACATATATTGAACCTTTCTAGAAACATATGGATCTCCACACACCATGGTGAGGCCCAAATTAACATTCCAGCGTTAATTGTGAAGTATACTCAAACCAAAAGAATGATCCTATATGAGGTAACATGTTTGAATACATGGGAACATAATAAAACTCAACATATTGAGTATAGAAAATTAAATCTCACTTGAGAACCACAAATATCCCTAGAAATATATTGTATGAGAAATAATGACCATCATTTATGAGTACTGTAACTAATCATATTTGAAGGACACCAAGGATACCTCAAACCAATCCCGATAGAGCATGCTACTTTCCAAAGAAAATTATCAATAGCAGAGTATTAAAATTGTTCACAACTGGAATACATGTGTTACCACAAATAGTAAAAACTAATAAAACTATCATTCTAAAAATAATAGGAAGTAGTTGTACCAGATCAACAACCTGCACAACTGAACATTTTCAAATATTCTTCATCAATAATCATATCATTTTTCTACAATTACAAAATCTAGACATTAATTTCATATCGGGGATGAATGACATCAATTACATCACAAAGTATAAATTTGACATTCAACAAGTGTACAAAACCACAAATGCAATGTTTGAACAACAACATACCAAAAAACTTATTTTTAACCAAACTGAGCATCATTAGGCAAGTAGTGATATCATTGTGAATGCACACCAAGGAAAAATAACAACTGTATAAAGATCGAAGCACAATAAGTGAGTAGACAAAGAATCCATCATCACAATCGTAGTATTTAAAGTACAACTAAAATACTTGCAATAATATATTATAGATTAAAGGAACATGTGTATAAGATGTATTCTATTCAAGTAATTACTATCATGATTCATGTTACTCATACATGACTGATTATTCTAAATACAAAAGCATAAACAAGATGCCAACACGTTATCCTTCTTAACAAGCCTGCCACCAATACTTCTTCCAACAAGTTTGACATCAATGACAAACAATATGCTATATTTACAACAATCTCCCCCTTTGTCATTAATGGCAACACTTGTGCACTTTTACCAAAATTTATCCCACTACGACCTCAATAAAAAAGGGCAACATATCATTCTTCTATCAAATCAAAATCCATTTCTCCCCCTAAGAACAAAAATAGGTAACAATCAAGGAAATGGAAGATAAGGCTTTTAATCTCCCTCTTAAAAGATGTACCATACATTTTTTCTTTTTTGAAAAGTGCTTTCAACTCCTTGAAAATATCTTTAATGACAACTATTTAGACCTCTAATACTGAGAACAACACAGTACCCAACCAAGAGAGGGGAAATGATTTTTCTATTTGGTTATCCCCCTCAACCTATACACTATATTTCAATCTGGAAGAAAGATAAACACCACTAGAGGGTGCAAATTTGTCTTTAGATATTTCTTTTTCTTTTCTTGATTCATTTACCCAAAATTTTGCATCTTTTTCCTTCTCTTTACTGATGTTGAACTTCTTTATTAGAGCAATATTTTCTCCAAATTTTCTTCTTCATAATTTTGCAATATGACCAGCTTTGTTGCACCTGTAACATAACAAACCTTCTTGTCATGGTTTTTCTCCATGTTCCCTATTATTTCTTCTACCAACATTATTGTTTATCCTACACTCAGGAAATTTGTTTCCATTCATCTTACAGTTATAACAATGTCCATTGAAAGTTTCAACATATTTGGCAAATCATTCATCTATACAACCGTTCCTTTTTATCTAGTTGCTACATTAAGCTACCATATATCCAAACTTATTGCAAAAGTAACACTTTATATTAAGTTATTAACTTTTGTTCTAACTTATGCAATCACTAGCTCTATAACGATACTTATTGCATTGAAAGCATTTACCAACAAAATTTGAAAAATACATTTTTTATATAGGAGGGAAATTCTTGAGTTCTTTTTTGTTTTAATTCTGATTAGTTTTTCTCTAAAATCCTTTTATTGTAGATATATTTATAGATCCAATTCTCCATTATTCCTTCTCTATTTCGATATGATTATATCCCTATTATCATCTTTGGGATTTTCATCAATTTTTCCTTTTGCATCTTTTGGCTTATTTTCCATCTTCTCTACATTGAGATTCAATATTTGTCTTCTTTCTACTTGATTCTCTTCATCTATTTTAGTCAATTCTAATACTGGCTTCTCTACTTGTATTTCTTATGTTTGTTTCTTTGTATTTTCAGTCAATTTTCATACTGACTTTTGATGACCTTATGGCAAGACATGTTGTCAATTAGTGCCAAAACACTTAGTCATCACAGAGTTGACCGATCCAGCAGTGTAACCCAAGTAGTTACCGTGTAATCTGAGTAGTGGAAATGTCGACCAAGAAGATAGTAGTAATCAGTATTACCCAAGTGATCAATATGACCTGAGTACATAGAGTATCCCAGGTGCTAGAGTTTACTATGTTGCTAGAGTGGCAGTATATTGCCCGAGTGCCAGTATATCACCCGAGTGGATTACTGGACCCGAGTAACAGTTTTGGGCCAACTTAGCTTATATTGTTTGATATTAATTTATCTTATGGAAGCCAACTTATAGAAGTATTTGATTTGGATAAGGTATAAATGTAAAGTATTTTATTTATCCAAATATGCGTGAAAAAGTGTATATGCGAATATGAAGTGGCAGATTGATTAATAGGCTACAAAAGTATAAGGAACAACAAAGACTCGTCCATCACAGTCAGGTGATTAGTTTTTATATTATTGGATCTTATTCAGAAAATTAGAATTGTATAGAAGATCATCTACTGGTTCATCCTAACAGGTGCATCAACAAAATCCTCTAACAAGGTGGACTTAATAGTCATTTGCAAATCTCCTAACAGAGTTGCATACTTAATTGTATTGTACTAAATCCTTTCACAAGGTGGACCTAACAGTCCTTATTTTTTATAACAGGGAAGCTCATCAAAAGTGGTCAATTGTAAACTTTAACAGGATAAATTTATACTATAGTAATAAATCTTGTGGGTACCATCCCCACCCCAGTTTTACTTTCTATTTGGAAGGTTTCTGGGTAGCCAAATATTGTGTCAAGTGTTGTGGATGTTTATTAATTTTATATTTTATGCATGCAATCAAATTAGATAATCTAATAAATAATTTAAGAGATTAAGTTTTATTGGTTCCTGATTCACCCCCCCCCCCCAGTCACCTAGCCTCAATATATTTCCAACAATTGGTATCAGAGCATGAGGTTCTCTTAAAAAAAGTTTAATAGCTTGAGAAAAGATTAGAGGAAATAGAAATATACATACTGGAGAAAGCCATGAAAAATGAGAAGATAGATCTACAAGTGGCCATGGATCAGATCAGAAAACTCAAGGAGCAGCTCTCTCTTTCCCTAAAAAGAAGAAAAGATTTAGCAGTGCAGATGAATGATAAAAGTTACATAGAAGAAAGAATTGAAGACTTGTGCAAAGAAAGAAGTTACGAAGAAGCAGATGCAGCAATTGAAGACCTACTTGCAAAGAATCTCAATTTACATGAAGAATGTCATAAAGTTGAAAAGAGAACAAGAAATTCATTCAGTTAGAATATATGAAGTCATGGAACAAAAGAATCAAGCAGAAAATGATAGTGAAATGGCACAAGAAGATAAAATATTGTTAAGTACAAGATTAGAAGAAAAATAAAATGAATTCCATCATTTGTCACTTCAGCAAGCATATATGATAAATCAACTCAATAATGTAAATCAAGAAGTTATCAATCCGGGGACAGAAAATGAAAGACTGTAGAATGATCTCAATACTGAAAAGCAATCCAATGAGAGTATGATGAATTCACAAGTAAGCATGGATCAGTTGATAGAGAAAACTCAACTCAGACATCATGGACAAACTAGATTAGGTTATACTGAACAAGGCGAATCCTCTCAGCAAGGAACTCAAAAGAACAACAAACCTACTTGTAATCATTGTGGCAAGTTAGGGCACACAAAAAATAAGTGTTGGAGCAATGGAAAGTCAAAGTTTAATGGAAAATTCTAAAAATGAAAAAAACATGGACATAGGGTAAGTGAATGCACTGAGAAACCTAAGTTTGAAGGAAAATGTTTCAATTGTAACAAAAAATTTCACAAATATTCTGAGTGCGGAACTAAGAAATGGAACCCTGCTGAATAACTAGCTAAAGCAATTTTTTGTTGGGATTACAAAACATGGAGTAGATGTTGTCACTATGGTGAATATGGGCATATTGGTGCAAATTGTGCAAAGACTCACCTCAAAAAAAAGAATCCTACTAAGAGATGCTATGTGTGTAAACGACTCGGTCATCTAAGCAAGAATTGCATGAATAGAGAAAAAGTAGATACTGGTTTTGAGAAAATCTAGGCAAAAGTTTATGAAATCATATCTCAGATGAGTCAGCAGTGGGTAAGGAAATCTCCTAAGAGTTTAGATCAAAATAATGAAGGATTGAATGGCACCCTAAGCAGTGAGTTGGGTGGATCTACCTTCTCTGAATAAATATGCAAGGAGGCTACTGGAACTGTGCATACAAGCCATCCTACATCAGTTCCAGACATGCTAGCAAGTCCAAATCAGCATATTGATGCACTAGGACACATTATAGTTTTAACTGAGTCAGGATCTCAGTTACATCCAAGTTATATAGGCTTAACTGAGTTAAGTTGGGTTGTATGGTTTTGAGGATGCAGAAGTTAGTTTTCACCGAGATTCATTCTGAGCTATGCCAGCTACCATGTACGGAGCATTTACTAAAAACTCAATGGTAAAATATCTTATAAAAGATGAATTGGAAAGGTTATTGTTTACAAATTTTTTAGTTTGCAGAGTGATTCAAAGCCTTAAGAGATTCAGAGAAAATTTGTGTTCAAAAGCTTTAAGTTGCAAAGTTTTATCAAACCTCTGCGCATTATGGAGTCTACATCCAGTAGAAAGGTTAAGAAAGGATCTAAGATGTTGGTGAGGAATGTTGTTTGTGAACCTCCAAAGTTTAAGCTTCATCCAATGATTGCAGAGGAGATAGATCCGATGGGAGCTCATTCCATAATTCCTCTAAAGGTATTGTTGATCAACAACATTTGGGCCTTCTATCATTTCCCAATTCAACATCTAGGTACATTGGAAATGAATAAAGCATATGAGAAACTCTGTTAAGCCAAGAATCTGAAGCCATAACATAAACACCTAGAAGTCAAGGGTTTGACTCATATCATGCATATGCCACAAAATTTTTAGATTAAGTGGATTAGTTTTGTTCTGAGCCATGTTCACGACATGCATATATGGTTGGAGCAACCATTGAAGATTATCACAACAATGATACACCATGTTACAGGGTATCCTATGCTTGATAAGTCAAAAGATACCAAAACCCTACCCCAGGATGACCTAACAAAGAAGACTCTTGCCAAGTGGGATGAAAGAGGCATGAGATTAAATGGAGTTACAGACATGGAATTAAATTTTGGGATTCATGTAATTGCACACAAAATCTATAGTTTTAGCTAACCAAACAACGCACCATGTGAGGATGTGGACTTGGCATACAAAGTGGTCAAGAAAAACCTTTCATTCGACCTTTCTAAGTTGCAGCTCATCCAATTGAGCAAGAACATGGAAAGAATTCGGGCATCAAAGACCAATCCATGTAAGTTTGCTTCACTTATGGTCTACATATTCTTTTACATTCAGAAGTTTTTCCCTTCCAAAGGCACAGTTGTTTGGAAGAAGGACAGACCCGTAGTTTATCAGATAAATGATTTCATAGAAAAATTAGGAGACAATTTTGAGAGCATCATGGATGTATATTTTGAGGAGTTTAGACAAAAAATCAGAATAGATATAGAATTCCTAAACAATTGGTAGAAGACTACAAAGATGATGTTTGTTTCCTAGTTGACTGTGATAAAGTATACATTCAGGAAGTCAAACCTAGGGTTGCATGGTTGAAACCTCTTACATATGAGGTTAACATAGATGAGACCAAAGACATCATTGAGGCTCTTGTGAATGAGCCTATTGATCCCAAAGCACCATACTTTGGTACCTATGAAGAAGCCAAGAGCAGAATTTCATTGGAAATTGAGATTCCTAAGATCTTGAAAAGAGGAAAGAAAAGGTTAGAGAAGTTTGGAAAGAAGTATGGCAAGACTACAGACTCTCCTCCATATATCATTGAAAGAAAAGAAGATGAAATTAAGATAGAAGATGATGAACCCAAAAAGGAAGAGGAAAAGATAGAAGCAGAACCTCCAAAGAAGAAGAAGAAGGTATCCCTCAAGCAAAATACAAAGATCTCTACCCCTGTCATCACTACAAGAAGATCTAGAAGGAAACTTATATTGCCTAAGGAAGATGAAGAAGAAGATACAGTCATATTCAAGAAACCCCCACCTACCTTTGAGAAGAGAATTGAAGAACTAAGAGAAGGTAGTGGTATGAGTTCTCTAAAATCATTGAAATATGCTTCCAGAACTAATGATGAACATAAGCATATTGAGGAAATAGTTGTAGAGAAAATGACAAGATAGAAGTATGATCCATCTAAATTGAAGAGTCATATGACTAAAGATCTATTCAAGGCAATATCTGTTCCCTGGAGCAATGCAGTCCAAACTAAAAAAGATATTAGAGAACATACCTTGAGGCAAGTCATGCCTAGTATGAAAAATAAAGAGGTAAAAGAGGCCATGATCAAATATTAAAACAATCACACTCCAAGGTTTAGGACCTTTCAAATATTGAAGAAGAGAATAGAGGATGTTGTGTGGGTCGCAAAAAAGATATGGAAGATAGTCTTTGAAATCAAGGAAGAAGATAAGGTAGAGGCACCGAGTATAGACCCCAAGGTAAAGACTGATGATGTATAATTATGTGAGGTGGAAACTATTGAAGAATCCAATGCATAATAGATAGCAGTAGAAGTGATGGAATCCATGCCCCAATCACCTATACAAAACATCCTATCTCTGGGAAAGGATAAGACTACAGAATCTACATCTAGACTAGTAGGAACTGAGCATCAGGCTCCACCTACTGGGCTAAGCCTAACTGAGTGACAGAAGGCAACTATGAATGTTTCTTCAATGAGAATTGATTCTACAGTTGGTGCAGAAAAAGTTAATGATCCACTAGATACTAAAGTCAAGGATGATAGTGGAAAGGTAAGGAAATTGTTACTTCACCCAATCCCAAGATCAAAGGAAAAGGGAAGGAAACAGATATTGATGATATTTATCTAGAGGAAGATATTATGATTCAAAATTGGGATCTTTCCAACTTGACAGTAGAGTAGATGGATATATAAGGGGAGCTATAGAAGAAAAGAGCTACACAACAAAAGATTTGAGCTGAAAAGAAGAGAGACAGGGTGCTAGAAGACATAAAAGGTATATTCCTAGATGCACTAGAAATAGAAGTTGATGAGAATGACTCTATTATGGGTCAGCTTGTCAATATAGTTCACAATTTCAATAAGGATTTAAGTGGTCAAGAGAAACTACTGCAGAAGGTAGAAAGGAAGTTTGAAAACAAAGTTCTAGAGAATGTTGCAAGTAAGATTACAATTGACCAAGTGAAGCTAAACACTCTCTTTAGCTCTCTAGAAACTACTGTTAATAACGTTGTTTCATTATTTGTAAAGTTGAGTGATACCTCCAACTTTACCATGAAAATCAAGACTAAGTTGACAAAGATAGATACAGATTTGAAGGAAAGTGCAAACCAGTTGGCACTTAACCCTAGTTTGAGTTCAGCAGACTTTGTGAAGATCAAGTATTTGACAGACATACAAGCAGAATTACTAAGGGAAGAAGCAATAACAAGGGAATCCCTTACAGCTATGTAGAGCCAACTCCTTCCACACATGGATGTAATGCAAAAGCATATAGCTCATTCTGAGATACTCATACACAACAACAACTTTTTCAGTTGCAGAGCTTATGATGGAGTTGTCAGCAGAGATACATATTGAGTTACACATCTTGAAGGTGTTGCAAGATAATTGGGACAACACTTTGTCTTAGATTTTGAAGGTACACAGTGATTTCCTATCCTACTTTGGTATTACCATATAGATATATTTTTGGCATTTGTGTCAAAAACAAGGGGGAAAGTTATTGTATATACATATAAGGAAATACATGTACAAAAGAGAAGAGAAGAAGAGATGTATAATAGAAAAGTTACAAAAATAATTTTCAAAAATAAAAAACAGAGTCAGTTGTAACCGAGTCATAGAGATGTTGTCAAAACCCGAGCAAGTACCCAAGAATATGGTAAGGGGGAGTTTTGACTCAAAATTTTGAGCATTTTTTGAACATGATAAGTGTTTTTGGTCACTAATGCCAAAGGGGGAGATTGATAACCTTATGGAAAGACATGTTTTCAATTAGTGCCAAAATGCTTAGTCATCACAGAGTTGACCTAACCAACAATGCAACCTGAGTAGTTACAGTGTAACCTGAGCAGTGGTAGTGTCAACCGAGCAGACAGTGGTAGTCACTATTACTCAAGTGATCAATATGACCCAAGTACATAGAGTAGCCCGAGTGCTAGAGTTTACTATGTTGCCCGAGTGGCAGCATATTGTCTGAGTGCCAGTATATCACCCGAGTGGATTACTGGACCCGAGTAACAGTTTTGGGTCGACTTAGCTTATATTGTCTAATATTAATTTATCTTATGGAAGCTGACTTATAGAAGTATTTGATTTGGATAATGTATAAATGTAAGGTATTTTTTTTATCCAAATATATGTGAAAAAGTGTGTATGTGAATATGAAGTGGCAGATTGATTAAGAGGCTACAAAAGCATAAGGAACAACAGAGACTCATCCATCACTGTCAGGTGATTAGTTTTTATATCATTGGATCTTATTCAGCAATTCATTATTACATAGAAGATCATCTACTGGCTCATCCTAGCAGGTGCATTCAACAAAATCCTCTAACAAGGTGGACTTAACAGTCCTTTACCAATATCCTAACAGAGTTGCATACTTAATTGTATTATACTAAAACCTTTCACAAGGTGGACCTAACAATCCTTATTGCTCCTAACAGGGCAGGCCATCAGAAGTAGTCAATTGTAAGATTTAACAAGATAAATTTATACTGTAGTAATAAATCTTGTGGGTACCATCCCCACCCCAGTTTTACTTTCTATTTGGAAGGTTTCTGGGTAACCAAATATTG
>MU223830.1:207867-225403 GCA_018584345.1 Thuja plicata | reverse complement strand
ATGATGATGATGATGATGATGATGATGATGATGATGATGATGATGATGATGATGATGATGATGATGATGATGATGATGATGATGATGATGATGATGATGATGATGATGATGATGATGATGATAATAAAAATAACACTAATATTTAAGAACAAATATAAATAAGAACATGGCATTTGAAGGCAAAAGATGGAAATGAAGGATGAACTAGCATTATTCCCCAAGTGTTGATCCAAAGGACACAAGGGACATGAGTGTCTAAAGAACAAATATAGACAAGGAGATGAGTAACACACACAAAGGATGGTATCAAAATAATGAATAGCGGAAAGAGTTAGAAAGGAAACATATAGAAAGATGAGAGATCTCACAAATAGGGGAGATGGAATCATAAGAAAAGAAGACATTGATCCAGTAGACTTGTTTGAACAACACAAGGAACCAATGAAATAAAAGGGGAGAATAAATAGGAAAACTAGAACAATAGACGAGCGAGGAAGCTTCAATACTTTAAGATTTGGTAGAAGTAGAGGAAAATCAAAAGAGATCAAAAAATTGCCAAGCTCCTCAATAAAGTCTTCAATCTCCTCAAAGATGACATAAAAAGTTCCCAAACAAAATAACAAGCTCAAGGAGAGGTTGTGGTATCCTCAAAAAGGAATGAAAGTGAATATGAAGATGCTTAAGGAGAGATTATATATTAGATAATTATAGAACAAACATAACCCTAAATAAATAAAAAGTCAAATATTGGGCATAACGTGAAATGAGGTAGAAAGATCAACAAGAAGAGGTTGAATATTGTAGGAAATGTGATGGTACGTATGAAAATAGGGTCAGAGAAGGGTGTATCCCTTCTTGGATCACCATGAGATTGTTTATTTGGAATTTTATGGGCATAAATTCCCCTAAAAAAGCTACATGGTCAAGTGTTCAATTGATCAAGCAAGTGTAAACTTAGTTATGTTACAAGATATTAAGCTCATAGGGGAAGAAAGTGAAAATTTTATGCAAATTATAAATGATTGGAAGGGGTGTTCAAGGAACCAAAATGGACTTCTAGAGGATTAGGTATGCTATATAACCCTTTAATTCTCAAAGCGGAATAGGAAATGGTTAACAAGTATTAGTAGCTTTTGAAGTTTAAGGTGATCAATGTGAATGAAGTTTTTTTCATGGAAAACATTTATGGACTAGGGGAGACTAATATAAAAAATGAAGTTTGGACCCACATTAGTGATCTAATTATATATGACTAAGGGTCAAATGTTTTGGTAGTGGGAAACTTCAATTCCATTCTTAACAAATAAGAATAGAATGGGGGGGTGTGGGGGTTAGCTCACACTTCGCAAGTACAAACTGGTTTCATGAATTTGATAGAGTTAAATTTATTAAAGTATGTAATGCTAAAAAATGACATAATCAAACAAAAAAATAGATGAAAAGGCTTCATAAACATCACAAAGATATTAGATAGGTTCCTCCTTATGGGGGTGTAATACATTTTTAATAATGTATGAAGTGAGTATTTTCCATAGGCTAACTCAAACCACTTCATAGTCCAAATAATGATTTCTATAGAGAGGGTACATTTGTGATGTCTCTTTAAAATTAAAAACATGTGTTTCAGAAATGAGAACCTAAAAAATATATAGCTCAATCATGGGTTGAGACACCTATACAAGAAGGTCACAAATTCTATTAGTTTGCAAAAAATCTATCTTACATTAAAAAAATCATTGAAAGAGTGGAGGTTGGAGTAAGATTTATGAATATTGAATGCAATAATAAATATAGGTAGTATTCAAGTAGAATAATTTGAGTAGGAAAAATCCCTCAAAATGAAATATGTTGAGATATTGTCAAGGGAGGAGACCTTTTGGAGGCAAAAAAAAAGATAAAATTAGATCTAAGAAGGGAACAAGAACAATGATTGTTTTCATCTCTTCAATAAGGAAAATAGAATTAGGACTAGAAAATTAGAAATAATGAATGGGGGAAGGAATAGTGGTACAAATTGAGGAGGAGGTAAACAAGGAGGTAGTTAGATTCTTTGAAGATCTTCTCAACAATAAGATACCCCCTAAACTTGACTGAAAGGATTAACTTTTCAACTAAAATTTTGGAGGTTGTTAAATCAAAAGAAAAAGAGAGACTATACATGGTAACTAAGGAGTATGTATAAAAGTTACATTCCAAATTGATGTAAGGTTATGGCACAACAATTTTATGGAAAGTCTTTTTTTAGAAAAAAAATGGTGTGTTATAGGAAATGACCTAACTCTGTAATTGAATAATTTAGGAGAAGGGAAATGATTCTTGGGGATATAAAAATTTTGATCTTGGCCTTAATTCCCAAGAGTACGTTTGCAACCTTTTTTTATGCCCTACATCCCTGTCCCTACATTTTGTGTGCAAAATGTTGGGTCCCCTTTTTTTGTGTGTTTTTCTTTTGCTCTTGCCTTGCCTCTTTCTTTGTCTTCTTTTGTTTTCCTTCTCTGGGGTTTTCTTCCTCGCGGTTGTGCATTGTTTTGTTGGTTTCTCATGCCTTTGGGACCCCGGTCCCAGAGTTGGTTGTCCTTTGTCGGGAGCCAGACTCCGGACTCCGGGATTCTTTGCCACGATGTTCTCTTTCTTTAAGATGATATCGTCACAGGGAATCCCCGGGCCCGGAGTCCGGAGGTCTGTCCGTCCGGAGTTTGCGGATGGGAAGGTGGCTTGCTTTTTACTGTGGGTATAAATAGAAGTTACCTGTCATTTCACATTTACCGTGATTAAACACTCAAGCAATCAGAACGATTTCAGAGTGATTTGCAGTGATTTAACGATAATCCGGTGCTAATCATTTCCAACATTTTCGAGCGATTGTGAGTGGTTTGTGGTGGAGGTTTGTGATCGTTTGACGGTTGGAGTTGTTGCAAAGCTTCTGTAGAGGCTTCTTTTCCTCTCCTTTCTGCATTCTCAGGTTGGTGCCTCCTCCCCCTTCGGCTTTCCTTCTGTCTTGTGTCATTTGTTTTTGTTTCCTTTGCCTTTTTTGTTTTGTTCATCTTTTGTTTCTTTCTGGTTTGCCGCCCATTTCTGGGTCGGCTCTGCCAGAGGGTCATCCGCCCTCTGTGCAGGTGTAGTCTAGTCTATATATAGTGTAGGAAGTCATAGATATTTTGTGCTTTTCCTGGTTTCTTGTAGATATATATTCTGCGGTGTATATATGTATAAACTTGGTGTATCTTTATTATATATCCCTCCAGTCTGCGTGTGTATATCCCTCAGCTCTGATGTATATCCTATGTGTATCTTGCCAGGTAGCTTTGCAAGCTTGCCATGCTGCCTATGTCACTGGTTTTTATCCGCAAGCTCGTTCTGAGCAGAATACTACCTGTTTAAAACTTGGCTCTCGGCTAGTTTCAAATAGGCAATTTTCTCTCTCCTCTGTAAAACCAGCCTGGCCCTCATTTATGACCCATGCACACATTTAAATCTATCCAAGTGGCCTTCACTTTTCATGCATTCAGACAGTTGGCTCCGTCGTCATCGCCATAACTCCCATTTATTACTCACCCACGTAGCACCCACGTGGGTCTGACGGTTTGCCTTTTTGTACACATCTTTACCAATGGTTACTTCTCCGGACTTCGAGTCTCCTGCCATCATCCATACCATGTCCTTCTTACCAAATGTGATAAAATTCCCAGACCCGAATGGTTAATCAAATTCCTAAGTTCATGATATGTATATGTGTGCTTTCCAGAGTTTTTGAACTAAGCTGACTTTTCAGGGAAAGCAGACACCTCAATGGTAAGATCTCCGGACCCCAAAGTATTTACTTATTAATGCATTTTGATGGTCGCTTTACCTTGTATATTTCTGGAGTAGTACTCTAAAACATGTCTGAAGCATCTGCATCCTCACCACCCGGAAGTCCAGAACTTCCATCTACAGCAAGCACCAGGGTGGCAGTAAGATCCAAAATGGAGAAGGCCCTGGAAAAGATGTCATTGAGCCTAAAATATGTAAAGGATAGAGTCATTGCGGGATCAAAGATTGAGTCCAAGGTCCAGCTTCTTACCGACACTAGCATCGAAACATGGCCAGAGATGCAAGACTTGGTCAAAGTTATGTACATTCAGCGACAAGCCAGAGATCCTTTGGCCATTAAAATTGGAAACTCTGGGATCCTTAAAGCAGCTTGCTTCCCATGCTCAATGCAGTCACTAAAGCTTATTCTCACGCTCTCAGTGCTTTACAACACATCTATTCGGGCTGCTATGCTCGCACCGTCGGAGCCAACAGGGTACCCCACTCCTTTATTGTCTCTCGACATTGATACCTTCCAGAGGAGATTGGAAATCCCTCAATTTGCCAAGCCGACTGTGGTCACCTGATCTGATGCCTTGGCCCAATTCAAGCAATTGGAGGAGGCGGCCCACATATATATGAACAACAATTGGCTCAAAGTCCCGAAGAGGGACCCCAAGAGGATGAAGCTAGAGATCCCCAGGTCTAAATTCAAAGAGAGCATCCAGATGGGGATAATAGCACTATGTTGAGTCTTTGGTCAATAGCGTGCCCAAGAATTTACTGGATGGATGTACTACTTTTTGCTTGGTATAAGTATAGCAGGGGAGTTTTTCGACTGGGCGGCCATAATTTCAAATCATGTCGACTCCCAATTTTATATGACTTCTTATGTTCTCTAGGCCCTTGTGCAGCAGAGACCCCACACCAATGGGCTACTCATCAATGATGTACTCGGGATCATCCCGGATCAGAAGGCCCCTTGGGACTACTTTCTACAGATTCAATGGGAGGCCAGTTTCCCCAGTTTTTGCAGAGTGAACGATGCGTTCATTTACTACCACCTGCTCACACCCACCCGAGATGCAGGATATCGCCTGTCCATAGAGGCGATGAATTTGGTCCAGAGTTACAGACACTATTATATACAATTTCAGCAACATACATACATAAGGGTGACCAACTTATCTGAGAAACCCTACTTGTTGCCCAAACACTACGGGGACAAGATAGTCCTCCTAGAATATTGCAGGCAGATAATGGAGCTGCATGCCTTTTATGCCCTGAAGAAGGTAACTAATATTCCATTCCCAATCACTTGTGGGAATTATTCATGCAGTCTGGCCACCGCCAAAGAAGTGGACAATGAACTAAAAAGCTATAACTTAGCAAAATTCTACTTGGCGCGAAAGCATTTCAATCCACATGGCAAGATTGCAGCGACACTTCCCCGGGCATCAGAGCCCCATCAATACCATATGGAGGACTTTTGGGAAGACTGCCAGGATGACGTGGAGGTCTGAATCTAGCACTATGTCAGGATGACTGTGGGTATGATGGAAATATTGAAGCTCTGGAGATTCCCGGAGGACTTCTCAGACGCCGGCTCCACGATAGATCCCAAGTACAAAGCAAAGGGGATCGATACATTGGCTCTCCCACTAGTAAACTGGGATGCCCAGGAAGGGTCCACCATTAAGGACTTCACCCGTGAGGTGGTCGAGCGTAGCCATGCTTACTTCAAGAGGGTGTGCCCCGAGAGTGTTCGTAGAGCAGCCCAACCAGTACCAAAGGAGACCCCGGGGGCCGAGACTTCTTCACAAGGAGCAGATAAAGGGAAAGGAATAATGATAACTCCTCCTGTGCAAGAATTCCCTATAAAAGAATAGCTAAAGCAGTCACTGGCAACCTCCCAGCAGATGAAAGACAGAATAATCATGCGGCTAGAAACCCCAGCGTCAATGGCCAGACCTATTCTCCCCCCTCCTCCCCTTCACTAGCAGCCTTAATGGTTAAGGCAACAGGGGTGGATCCGGCGAAACAAGCAGCAGTAAGGGATGTGGGTCCACCCTTGATTACCCAGAGGAAGAGGAGGCTTGACCCAAAGCCTAAAAAAGAGCTAGAACTTGGGATGTCCCAGACTCCACGAGTTGAAATCCTTTCTTCTGACTCCCCAGAGATGGAAAAGGAAACAGAGCTTGTTGATGTTCCAGAAAACCCTCCCCCGCAGGACAAGTTTGATGATGTTTTCGCAACCGATGAATTCAATAATCTTCAGGGGGACATCGAGCAAATGGAGGCCAAAGTCCCAACAGAAGAGGAAGCTGAGGAACAAAGAACTATGCAGGAGCAGGAAGAGCCAATGGAAGAAGAAAATGAAATAGAGCAGGAAACCGCCTCCGAATTTCCAGAGATACAAGATATGGGGATGGACCAACGAAAGCAGAGTGAACAAGCGGCATCTGCTGAGGGAACCAGACCTACAGGAGAAATCATAACCTCAGCCGCCACGTTCCAAGCGCCACTCCCTGGAGAAACCTTTGGGCAGGTAATAACCGCGGCACAAACGCTAAATCTTGGCCCGGTACCTCCCCTATTTCCAAAGGA
This sequence comes from Thuja plicata, assembly GCA_018584345.1. Taxonomy (NCBI): domain Eukaryota; kingdom Viridiplantae; phylum Streptophyta; class Pinopsida; order Cupressales; family Cupressaceae; genus Thuja; species Thuja plicata. The sequence continues at coordinate 219,004 of MU223830.1, read as the reverse complement.
TGTATCAGAAGAAGAAGAGATCCTAGTGACCGAGGCTGAAGAACAAGAACAACAAGAGGAGGAAACCCCCAGGACAAATGTTGAAGGTCCAGATAAAGTTGAAGATGCAAAGGACAAGGCTAAGGAAATAAACGTGGGAAATGTTCCTGATAAGGCCCAAGATAAAGAAAAAGGGGCGGGTGAGACCCACACCATTAAGGAGAAATAGCAACAGGGCACCGGGGAAGAACCAAAAGAACAGAATTTAGCAAACAAGCCACCCCTGCCACCTCAGTGGTTAGTGGAGAGAAAGAAGAGAAAGGCCCTGTCCACCCTGAGAGCTCACCTCTCTCTAGCTGAGATGATGGCCCAGGTCCAAGAACCACCAAAGGCTAAGAAAGCCTGGACGGTTCATACCCTTCGAACTGGGTCGAGCAGAGAAATAGTTACAGTTGTGGCAACACCTCCCCCAGACACCGATGAGGCAACGGCCAAGGCTAAAGACTATGATATCACAGAGATATCACTGGGAAAAAGAGGAATATAGGGCAAAGTAAACCTGTTAAAAGAAGCGGCCAGAGCGGTGGAGGCCCAATATGAAAAGGAGGCTCAAAGGCTCAAAGATGAAAAGGAAAAGATAGCTAACCTCATGGGATTTCTTACTGAGTTGGCCCGACCTATTAGTTTCATTCCTCTGGAGGCCTCCACGTCTGATGCACCATTACCACAGAGCGACATTAACTCCCTATGAGCAATGAAGAAGAAGGCCCGAGCGATTGATGAGTGGGTCGCTCTACAAATAGGAAACACCGAGCATTTCCTAATGTCCACCCTCCTAGATTTATATGTGGCATGACACATTCTGCATTAGGTAGAGACTATCCTTAACATATGGGAAGGTGACATGGAAAACTACGAGGCTTGGAAGGTAGAGCTGGAGGAGCTCCTTAACCTTGGGGAAGAAATGGTCTCCGAATCTGGGATTCTGGGAGAAGAATCATTTGACTTTTTGAGGACCCAACACTCTAGAATTGACCTCACATTGGAAGTACTCAAGCAACTGGTAGGGGCTATGCACGATAAAGTCAACACAGTGCAGTATTTTTCAAATATGTACAAGGAATTTGTCACAAAGTTCTTCGGAGCTGACCCATTCAGCACTGACACATGCACTCCAGAGGAATACATTTTGAGTAAGTTTGATGAATTGATGGAGTCCAAATACCAATCCCCGAAGGGACTGGATGGGACTCAAATGACAGGGCTAACTCGCATGGTCCTTAGTGGTCATGATGCGGCAAAAATGGCCGATGAGTTCAAGAATAATGTTCTGGAGCTAGGGGAACAAATTGAGGCGGCTAAGTATCGGCGGTCTGGCCTTAGAGAAATTGATGAGGATGGAATCTCCTGCCTTCTCCAAACTTTTAATGACAACAAGAAACAATAAGGTTTCTCTGGAGGCCGGAGAAAACCCAAGCATTTTTGTATTCTTTATTCTTTCGAAACGTAAGTTCCCGGATCCTGAAATCTCTGATCCTAAATTTTATATTCTCTCAAGTGACCCGTGTCCTAGTCCCTTAGGCCAACCGGTCACTTTTAGAAGCGGTTAATAAAGACTGTCAGAGGGTAGTTGGCTACATCAAGGAACGTCGGATCAACAGTTGGTTTTCTGACAGATGGTCTTCTCGAGTCGCCACTTCAGAGGCACACCTGGCACATTGGAGACAGGGCACTGCATTTCCCATTTATGAGGCATGTAGCCTCGATCCTCAGGGATCTAATTTCTTCCTTCTCTTTTCTGGCTCTCTTCTCGAGGCTGATTCTCTTTCTCTACCTTCTTGTCTTATTCTTATGACATGTAAGGCCTATTCCATCTCAAGGTATTTTGTAGGGTGGTGCAGGTAGTACCGGCCCCCAGATAGTGTATTTTATTGCAGTGTAATATAAAATAGGGTTAGGGTTAGGGTTAGATGAAGATGTGTATAAATAGTAAGTCTGGCCCATTTCCAAGGGTCGGAAAAATTGATGATTTTGTTGTCCACAGTAATAGAAAAGCAGTATTTTTATTTCAGTTGCAGAGCTCAATGCTCCATTATTTCACTTTATAATAGTTAGACGCTCCCCTGGAGCCACCATTGTATCATGCACCAGTGCTTGCTGGAATAAATATTAATGAAGAAGGGAGAGTTCTTTGCATTGATGTTTTTGGCATTCAAACTTTCGAGTTAATGGTATTTTATGTTTCATGTTCCTTATGTCTTCTGCTCTGATATTTTAAGTAGCTTAACAACCTCTTTTCCCTTGCTACTGATAAAATATGAACTGATGGTTGTATATTTCTTCGGTATTTAGTGTAGTATATCAGAGCATTATCGATGTTTTGAATGTTTAAACATAACTATAGATAGATGAAGTATTTTTGACCCTGCAAGATCTTTTTCAGTTTATTTGCTAAGTGTAGAATGCTTGGAGAAACCTCACCTTTCTGAATCTCCGGAGAGAATGAGTTGAAGAAAATAGCTATCCCCCTCGAAAATAGTCACTTCTCCCGATCGAGCCCCGCACCGTCCTGACCCAACACCTAGGTGCTTGGAGGCCTGGGGAATCTAACTTCCCCGAATAGCCTTTGCAGGCGAAGTTGGCTGGTACCCCCGGTACCCGGTGACAACTTATGACTGTTGGCGGACCCGGTCAGCAAAACCCCATCAACAGAAACTGGCGCTAGAAGGAGGGCATGAACTCATCCCCCTCTTAAGATTCCAATTTTACACCTCCCAAAGGTTCCCTGAGCTATAGTTTTAGGAGTCAAGCCTTCAGTGGGATTGGGTCTTTCTCCCCAACAAAATTTGAGAGAATCCTTAGGTCTGCCCCAAACCCCAAAAGGTTTGTTGAACTCGAGCCTCCTGCTCAGAAGAAATAGACCCTGAAAACCACACCAACCATTATTGTCTGGGGGTCTAGCATACCTCAGAATACCCAAACTTCTCAGACAATCCTGGGAACTAGCACTCAGACTACTCAAAATCTAGTTCCCCCAATGGCTGCATATTTCAGTAACACTGGGTCCTCAATGGAAACTTTTCTGGGTGCAATCAATGACTTACCCTCGCACTCGGAGAAGATCTTCCCACGATATGAGCACTTAGGCTCACGGACCGTAGAAGAACATTTACAAGCATATAAGGATGCCATGAACTGACACCAAATCCAGCATGAAGATGTTGTGACCGGGATGTTTCCCTTGTCCTTAGGGCAGGGCGAGTTGAACTGGTACCTTAACCTTCCCGCCAACTACATTAACAGTTGGCAGGACATGGAGGACGCCTTCTTGGCTACCTTTCACATACATGTGGACCCAGCCTGGTCCCATAGCTAGTTCATCTCCATTAGGAAGGAACCCAATGAACCTCTTACAGCATTCAACCATCGGTTCCAGCATGCCTTGAAGCAGTGCACGGGCCCTTTCATTCCATCCCCATAAGTAACCATACAGACTTATCTTAATGCAATGGACCCCTTCGTTGCCACTCTCCTTTGGAGAACAACCGCCGCGGGTGATCGGGACACTTTGGCGAAGGTTTACAACCTAGCCTTAGAATTATCCCATGGTCTCAACAAATCCCCAGGTGGGATTGGGTAGAGCGCACCCTTCAACATGATCCCCGGCGGAACAGCGTATACCAGGGGGTATAACCCCAACCTGGCAATGGGTGCTCCCTCGATGGCAATAAATCCCCTACCATTGCTAATAGACCAGCAGGCCCGATATTTTTATCCATCACAGACTCAGGCAGTACCAGGTCTGGAAGCTTTCCCTTGGAATCAGCCACAGTAGGCACAACAGCCTTAGACACAACCATCTGGAGTGCCCTTCTTTCAGTCATCCATGACTGGAGGATTGCCGCCCTCGACTCTAGCTAATACCGTTGCCTTCTCAGGAAACCAAAAATAACCGTCACACTGTGACACCAATACTCAGTTGACCACTAAGGTTGAGTCCCTTTGGAGAATTTTTTCTACCCTGACTATGGACATTGGTCAGCTGAAGTCGGGGTCCTATGCACCCCAGAATTCTAATTCCCAAAGGGGGAATATATTCTCCGGTCAACGAAATAATAATGCTGGGGGAAGAAACTTCAACAACGGGCCTTGGCCCAATCTACCACAATGGAACAATAACATGAACACTGGAGGTCCACCTCCAAACCAAAATTCCAACCAAAGTGGTGCTGGACCATCACATTTCACACCATTCGCAGACTTCCAGCCCATGACTAATTGGTGTAGATTGCACGACATGAGCTTACACAATGAGGTGAAATGTGCCACATTAAAAAAGGTCATCATGATCTCCCAGCTAGATAGACAATAGTCGCATGATGCTACTCCCCGAGAGCCTCCTGTGCAAGAGTCAACCAACAGTGCCTTCACCTATGAGACCATCTTCTTCAGAACTTCCAGGGAAGATGAAGAGGAATCTGAATTGCATGGATTCTTTGAGGAATTTATCCTGCCCTTTGAGGCCAATGCCTTCACCAACCCACAAACTCCATACAATACTCGTAGTCAGGTTGGTAAAGGACTAGCTTACATGCCCACACCCCCTATCAAGAACACTCCTCCTCCTCAGGATAACGCAACTGACCGGCCCGCTCCTCTAAAAGGTTCTAGCTCTAACCAAGTGGAAGACCTAGCTGAGGGCAGTCACCAATTATCGGGAGGAAGATTTGACATTACAAAGGTGTTAGAATAGACCACCACCTCCATGACCTTGATGGAGGTTTTGCTAAACTATCCTGAGAAAAATAAGTCTCTTTTGAAGCTCTTAGGAAACCCGAAAGTCGTCAGTCACCCGCCCAAGACTGTCTCGTTTGAGGACACCAACGTGGCTGTCTTTTGGGGAAACAATGAAGATCCTCCCTTCCTGCTAGGCCTGAATATCTAAGGCAAAAATATACACAATTTCTTGGTAGACTCCAGAGTTTCAGGTAACATCATGCCCTTATCCATATGTCTGAAGCTCAGATTCTATCCCACCCCATCTAATGATGCAGTGATCCAGCTGGATAAGACTGCCATGAAAATGGTGGGGGAATTGAAGAATGTCTAGATACAGCTTATCCAGGACCCCAGGATAGCCAGCATAATCGACATCCAAGTGGTGGACATCCCAGAGACTTATGGGATGTTATTAAGTCAGAATTCGTCTAAGTCCTTGAACAAATACTTTTCGACCAACTTCTCCCACTTATGGCTCCCCTGGGAAGGAGAATCAAACAAGATCTGGGTTGAAAGTGAACCCCAGATGAAGTAGGCCCTTACTGAGGTCGGGAGGGGTAGTAAGGTCTTCTTCTCTAAGACCTATCCTAGGGTGTATCGACCCTTTGAAATCTTAACATTCGATTTCACCCCTGGCGAAGATCCCCTAGTTCTGTAGAGAACCCAGGACCTAGAAGAAAAGTTGAGGGTTGAGGTTGACTCCCAAGGTGCCATAGTAACCCCTGCTATGCTCCTGTCTGGCACTTGGTGTTGAGTACACTATCAGAAACATTCAAAACTTGAGTGTGTGCTCTGCCTTTCAGTCGCTACCCAGCACATCAACACCTTTCGGAATAGAGAATGCATAACTGATTCCCCAGAGCCTAGTGTTCCTATGGGATGCACTCCTTTGGTGCCATCTCCCCAGGAATCCCAAATTCAAACCCCTCCGAAGGTAAACCCCACCTGCACACCAACAGTTCAGGAGGAAACTCCTCCCAATTCCCCCAAAAGCAATCTAAAGGCTACTCTCGCTCCCCAGCCCCAGAATGCAAACAAAAATTTGTGGACCCTCAATTTCGATGGAGCTCAATCCAAACAAGGCTGCGGGGCTGAGGTAGAATTAATCAACCCGCGAGGGAAATCCTTCCTCGCATCCTACAGACTACAATTCAATTGCACAAACAATGTTACAGAGTATGAGGCTTTGATCCTTGGACTCTTATTTGCGTTAAGGAAAGGTGTCACCTTCCTCTAGGATCTGGGTGATTCAGATTTGGTTGTCAAATAGGTCCGGAGTCAATATACATGTCACAAAAAGAGATTGGCCGCATACCACAATCAGGCTTGGAGCCTTATTGAATATTTTGATGCCTTTGGCATTGATCTCATTCCCCAGCGACGGAACTATGTCCTGGATGCCCTTGTCATTTCTGCCAGCACACTTGAGCCAATGGCCAGCTCGCGACTCCAGAGATTTTCAGTTGAGATGGTCCCCACCCCGTCCATTCCAGATAATTTCACCCACTTTCAGGTTTTTGAGGACAATCAACATATCCTAACCTTCATAGAAAATGTTGGTGTCTTTGAAGACCAGGTAGTGGAGGAACGAGACCATGACGATACTAGGTAGGGTGACGAAGATGATGGGATCATGGACCTACCCACTAATACCATCCCAAAGGGGATGGTTACGCTTGAACAAATCTTCGACTTGGACTCTCAGGCCCAGGAAAAGATGTCATCTTCCTCTGAGGGAGGAAAGTTTAAAAGGGTAAACATCGGCCAGCCCGGTGAAGAAAAGATGATCCACATTGGCACCTCCTGCTCCCTTGAGGAGAAGGAGAAGATTCTTGCGGTTCTCCAAGAATACATAGATGTAATTGCATGGGGATATGAGGATTTGAAAACATATGACACATCCATTATGACTCATACTATTCCTCTAAAACCTAATGCTAAGCCTTTTCGGCAAAAGCAACAACCGGTCAACCCACTGATTGAACCCCTAATTTGTCAATAGGTAGAAAAATTGTTGTCATCCTGGATAATCTTTCCAATCTGGCAAACTACATGGGTTTCCAATCTAGTCCCTATGAGAAAGAAGAGCGGTGAAATTCGCCCTTGCGTGAATTTCCAAAACTTGAATAAGGCCTCCAAGAAAGATAATCACCCTCTCCCTTCATTGGATGAGGTGTTATAGATAGTGAATGGATCCCAGATGATGTCATTCTTGGATCAGTACTCTGGGTATAACCAGGTTATGGTTAAGTATGAAGATAGGGAGAAAATAGCGTTTACCACTAAGTGGGAAACATTTGCTTACAGGAGAATGCCCTTTGGTTTGATTAACGCAGGGGCCACATTTCAAAAGGCCATGGACATTGCATTTGAGGGCCTTGTAAATTGGTGCATAATCATCTACATGGATGATTTGACCATCTTTTCTCGGGACAGGCATGACCATTCCGCCCATCTTGCTCAGATCTGCGAGAGATGTCACCGGTATGGAATATCCCTCAACCCTAAGAAGTGCATATTCGGGGTCACCGAAGGGTAGTTGCTCGGGCATATCATCTCCAAGAAGGGCATATCCATTGACCCTGAGAGAGTTGAAGTGTTACTAAACTTACAAATGCCCGGTAGCAAGAAAGAGATGCGATCTTTCTTCGAAAAGATCAACTTCATCTAGCGATTCATCACGGAGTTTGCCGAAATAGTCAAACCACTCAATGAAATGATGAAAAAGGATACCAAGATTGAGTGGAGTCTTGAAGCAAAGTGGGCATTCACCCAGATCAAACAAACAATAACGGAAGCACCTATCCTGGCTAGTCCAGACTACTCCCTTCCGTTTTACATTTACTCCTTTGCTTCACCGCATTCCACCACGATAGTGTTGACTCAAAACGCTGAAGGGGAAGAATGCCCAATAGCTTTCATGAGCTCCCCCTTTAAGAATTCCAAAGTCTGGTATTCATCACTAGAAAAATAGGCCTTTGCTCTAGTTCATGCCATGAAGAAATTCTCGCATTACATTCTCTGGAGCAAGGTGCATGCTATCATCCCAGACCAGGCCGTAAAGTCTCTACTAATGCAGAGCAAGTTGGGCAAAAGATGGGTGAAATTGATGGCCATCCTCTAGGAATATGATTTAGAAATGTAGCCCATGAAGATAGTCCGAGGCCAGGGACTGAGTCGAGTGATGGCAGAAGAGACTCCCCGCATAGAATGCCAAACTTACACAGTGGATTCCATCACTCGAGACCTATGGTATACTGATCTGGTATATTTGCTACTAAATAAAAAATACCCAGAGGGATTACCTCCCAAAAAACGCTGGACCCTGCAGATGAAAAGCGCTCACTTCATGATCAAAAACTTTATGTTTTACTGCAGGAACTACAAGGGAGTGTACCTCCAGTGCATTGACAGGGACCAAGCTGTGAAGATGATTGATGAATTTCATGGGCAGTTTGGAACTGGACATGGCTCAGCCAACACCACCACCCATTAGATCCTTTAGGCTGAATACTATTGGCCCTGTATATATAAGGATGTTTACGCTCATATTAAAAAATGCCACACTTGCCAAACTGCGGCACATCGTGAGCGTAACCCGGCTATGCCTTTACAACTAGTCTTCAAGGCTAGGCCCTTTGCCCAATGGGCATTTTAATTCATCAGGGAAATCAACCCCAACTCGTCTGCCAATTATCGTTACATTCTTACTGCTACTGATTACTGCACCCGGCGGTCTGAGGCTATACCTTGCAAGAATAACACGGTAAACGTAGTTATCAAGTTCCTAGAAGAAAACATTGTCACAAGGTTTGGGATGCCCTTTGCTTTGGTATGTGATAATGGTCTGACATTTTCTTTGGCGCAATTACTCGAGTGGACCTACAATCGAAAGATCACTCTGAATTTTTCCAGCAACTATTACCCCCAGGGGAACGGTGTTGCTAAATCTATGAATAAAAATCTACTTGAAGTGATCAAACACCTGCTAGAACAGAATCCCCGAGATTGGCATCAAAAGTTGAAATTCGCCCTCTGGGTGGATCACATTTGAATCAAGGCCACCCTGGAAACATCCTCATTCCATCTAGTTTATGGCCAAAACCCTGTGTTCCCAATTAACTTACAGATCCTAGTTTTGCAGTTTATGCAGGAATTCAGCAACCGGGACAACATTGTGGAGGTTCGGCTCCTAAATCTGGTGCGAATGGAAGAATAGTGAGACATAGCCCTTGAACATTTTGCGCGTCATTAAGCAGTGGTAAAATGATGGTTTGACCGCAGAGCCCAATACAAGGCTTTTCAGATTTCAGACATGGTCTTGTTGTGGGACAAGGCCCAGAAAAAGAAAGGAAAGCACACCAAGTTCCAACGACTCTGGCTCAGACCATATTTAATCTCATAAATCTGTGAGGCAAATACTTACCACCTTAACACCATGACTGGGGAGCCTGTCCCATTGCTCATCAATGGACAGTTTCTCAAACACTATTACGAATAGGGTAAGCTTGTCTAAAGTTGTACTTTATGTAAAGCCCTCCGCTTGTAAATATTTCTTTCTCGGTGCCCTGTTGGGAGGTACCATGTCTTGTAAATAGCCTTGTTGGTTGCCCTTCGAGGTAGTCCTCTTTTGGTGGTTTTTGTTTTCATTTTTGGTTTTCTTTTCAGGTCCCAACGTTTTGTTCTCTCTTGTAAGGAGTGGAATGCTTTGCATAAACCCTGGTCTCCGGTACGATGTCTGTAGCATGGTGAACTTAAGAATCTATCTTTAGCATAGTGGAATCGGTCTGGTCTCCAGAGCTATTTTACAGGTGGTGGTACATTTTGAGCAATCTCCATCGGGCTTATCTCCAGAGGTCTGGCAATCAGTGAGATAAAAATAAGGAACAAGTAATCGGACACACCGAGGATAGATCGATTGTACTAGTTGGTTGACCCAAGTCTGAACTTTTAAAGAATCTTTTTCGGGTCTAGAGTTTTATCCCCTAATCAACATATGAAATAGGTGGAAAGGTGAAAGGAGTATTGCCATTAAAATTAGCTAAGCTTAAGCTTAATGGTGAAAGAAGTACCACCCTCCCACCCAGAAACGTGCAAAATAACAAGAAAAGGGAAGCAAGACAAAGCTCTGGTCTCCGGGAGAAATAAACAAATCTGATGACTGTGGTTCAACGTAATTAGTGCCTCTTCTCTACTCCTCCCAGAGGTCATTGGCTTGATTTAATTCCAAAGTACACACTCCACCACTGATGAAAAGACTATGGACTGGGTCCCGTGCGGCTGGATTTCTTCAGATATGTTGCTCTTCGCCTGTAAGATACTTCGAGTAGTGACTCATTCCAGTTTTTTCTAACCAGAGATTCTGCAGTTCTCAAATGCGCTAAGGCATTTGTCCTAGATAGTCACCATTTGTTATGCCCTGCATCCCCGTCCCTACATTTTGTGTGTAAAATGTTGGGTCCCCTTTTTTTGTGTTTTGCTTTTGCTCTTGCCTTGCCTCTTTCTTTGTCTTCTTTTGTTTTCCTTCTCCGGGGTTTTCTTCCCCGCGGTTGTGCTTTGTTTTGTTGGTTTCTCGTGCCTCTGGAACCCCGGTCCCAAAGTTGGTTGTCCTTTGTCAGGAGCCGGACTCCAGACTCTGGGATTCTTCACCGCAATGTTCTCTTTCTTTAAGATGATATCGTCGTAGGGAATCCTCGGGCCCGAAGTCCGAAGGTCTGTCTATCCAGAGTTTGCAGATGGGAAGGTGGCTTGCTTTTTATCGTGGGTATAAATATAAGTTACCTATCATTTTCACATTTACCACGATTAAACACTCAAGCAATCAGAGCGATTTCAGAGTGATTTACAGTGATTTAACGATAATCTGGTGCTAATCATTTCCAACATTTCTAAGAGATTGTGAGTGGTTTGTGGTGGCGGGTTGTGATCATTTGACAGTTGGAGCTATTGTAGAGCTTTTGTAGAGGCTTCTTTTCCTCTCCTTTCTGCATTCTCAGGTTGGTGCCTCCTCCCCCTTCAGCTTTCCTTCTGTCTGGTGTCGTTTGTTTTTGTTGCCTTTGCCTTTTTGGTTTTGTTCGTCTTTCGTTTCTTTCTGGTTTGCCGCCTGTTAGGGATTTTTCTTGTATGAATCACAGTGCTTGATATAACTACTTGAACACCATACCCTTTAATACTGATTCAGGGACAAGGAAAGCCTAATTTCTAAGGACTGGATAAGGTCCTTCTTCATTTTTGAGCTCCACATATACTCATGCAAGTTTTACCTTTTATGATAACTGTTTACACAGTATGTTATAATGTGGACACTGATTTTCTATGTATCTCTTATGAAACCAACTGATAAATTACCTTGCAACTGACCAAGCATAATCAAATACAA
>MU223830.1:165025-206806 GCA_018584345.1 Thuja plicata | reverse complement strand
TCAAATCTTATTCCCCTTTTGATTAACAGATGAAACATAATTCATGTATCCATTATGAAATCAAATCTGAATTTGCTATAGATTCTCGGATACATCTGCCATGTTTGTCATTAATGACCCTCGAAGAAAGAACTGAATAGTGCATTTTTCTTCTAACAACTGTGCAAAAATAACCTAAAGAAACAGATTCCTCGTCTCGAGCTGATTCCAACGGTATATAATACTTCATAATTCGGACTAAATCTGAGCTTTGGACAGCAGTTTGAAAATCAGGTCTCTGCTTTGTAACTGAGTATAAATTTTCCAATTTCTCCAAGTAGTTGAACTATAGAAGAAAAAAGATTTAAATTTAATTTTGTATGCCTTTTGTCTCAAAATAAATTATTTTTATGCCAGTCCTGTGGGCCCACTGCCACGTGGCAGTTTCTCATTGGCCGTTAAAACCATGCTCAACTCATTTTTTAACATCAGCTTCGTCTGGCGACATCGCGACAAGCACAGTCTCTAAGTCGCGAGTCATTTTCCTCCTCTGGCTATTTCCTAGGCGACCTGGCGACTAGCATCCGGCAGTTTACTCCTTCTCGCGACATCGCGAACAGCGGTTAAATCTCTGTCGCGACATCCATTCTCAGCATCAAACGACCTCGCGACTAACCGCTAGCGGTCAGTCGCCAAGTCTCGACAGTTAACTCTGACATCAGGCGACTAGGCGACTAACCGCTAGCGGTCAGTCGCCAAGTCTCAGCAGTCTGGCTGTGATCTTCATTTTCTCTCCCGACTAGGCGACCATGGCATCTGGCGACATCGCGACCATCCGGATCCGACGACTAGGCGACTGAGCTCATCTAGCGACTTCGCGACTTTCGTCAAAATTTACTTACCTGCGTTTCTGGGCATGAAACCCAAGGTGGTCGGATGAGGGCGCGCGCGTGCATAGCCTCCACTTTCATCTTCAAATTCATATCTTTGTCTTTTTTCTTATAAAGTCTCCATTTTGCATCTGCCGGATGAATGTGGGTTAATGGGTTTTCAAGTTTCAAAGGCATTTTCGAAATTGGGCTCAAAACACTATGTACAGTCCATTCCTCCATTCCTCTAGCCCTTAAGAGCTCGCCCAGAGCCTCTGGGCTCTCTTACTTAACATGGATGAATGCGTTTTAGCATATAAAGACTAAAAAACGCCACAGCACAAGCAATATGGGACAATCAATTTTCGGATTTCATGGGCAACCTTTTACAAGCACTCTAACTGAGTCTTCTTACACAATTTTTCAAGGATATTCACTTTACTCAACTGGAAAATTTTAACATGGTCACTCCAAATTTGTTCCAAATTTAGGAGTGCCAACACCGCCCGTTGGTGGGTCAGCTCTGCCAGAGGGTCATCCGCCCTCTGTGCAGGTGTAGTCTAGTCTGTATATAGTGTAGGAAGTCATAGATATTTTGTGCTTTGCCTGGTTTCTTGTAGATATTCATTCTGTGGTGTATATATGTATAAACTCAGTGTATATTTGTTGTATATCCCTCTAGTCTGTGTGTGTATATCTCTCAGCTCTGATGTATATCCTATGTGTATCCTATCGAGTAGCTTTGCAAGCTCGTCGTGCTTCCTATGTCGCTGGTTTTTGTCCGCAAACTCGTTCTAAGTAGAATACCACCTATTTGAAACTCGGCTCTCAGCCAGTTTCAAAAAGGAAGTTTTCTCTCTCCTCTGTAAAACCAGCCTGGCCCTCATTTATGACCCATGCACGCATTTAAATCTATCCAAGTGGCCTTCACTTTTCACACATTTAGATAGTTGGCTCCGCCATCATCGCTATAACTCCCATTTATTACTCACCCACATGGCGCCCACGTGGGTCTGACGGTTTGCCTTTTTGTACACATCTTTACCAACGGTTACTTCTCTGGACTCCGGGTCTCCTGCCATCATCCATCCCATGTCCTTCTTACCAAATGTGATAAAATTCCCAGACCCGGATGGTTAATCAAATTCCTAAGTTCATGATATATATATGTGTGCTTTCCAGAGTTTTTGAACTAAGCTAATTTTTTAGGGAAAGTAGACACCTCGATGGTAAGATCTTTGGACCCCGAAGTATTTACTTATTAATGCATTTTGACGGTCGCTTTGCCTTGCAGATTTTTGGAGTAGTACTCTCAAACATGTCTGAAGCATCCGCATCCTCACCACCCGGAAGTCCAGAACTTCCATCTACAGCAAGTTCCAGGGCGACAGTAAGATCCAAAATGGAGAAGGCTCTAGAAAAGATGTCGTTGAGCCTAAAATACGTAAAGGATGGAGTCATTGCGGGATCAAAGATTGAGTCCAAGGTCCAGCTTCTTACCGATACTAGCATCGGAACATGGCCAGAGATGCAATTCTTGGTTAAAGTTATGTACATTCAGCGATAGGTCAGAGATCCTTTGGCCATTAAAATTGGAAACTCTAGGATCCTTAAAGTAGCTTGCTTCCCATGCTTGGTGCAGTCACCGAAGCTTATTCTCACACTCTCGGCTCTTTACAACACATCTGTTCGGGCTACTATTCTTGCACCGCCGGAGCCAACATGGTACCCCACTCCTTTAGTGTCTCTCAACCCTGATACCTTCCAGAGGAGCTTGGGAATCTCTCAATTTGCCAAGCTGACCATGGTCACCCGATCTGATGCCTTGGCCCAATTCAAGCAATTGGAGGAGGCGGCCCGCATATATATGAACAATAATTGGCTCAAAGTCCCGAAGAGGGACCCCAAGAGGATGAAGCTAGAGATCCCCAGGTCTAAATTCAAAGAGAGCATCCAGATGGGGATAATAGCACTATGCCGGGTCTTCGGGCAATAGCATGCCCGAGAATTTTCTAGATGGATGTACTACTTTTTGCTTGGTATAAGTACAGCAAGGGAGTTTTTTGACTGGGCAGCCATAATTTCAAATCATGTTGACTCCCAGTTCCTTCAACTGGCCAAGAAGAAATTTTATATGAATTATTATGTTCTGTAGGCCCTGGCACAGCAGAGACCCCACACCAATGGGCTACTCACCGACAGCGTACTCGGGATCGACCCGGATCAGAAGGCCCCTTGGGACTACTTTCTACAGATTCAATGGGAGGCCAGTTTCCCCAGTTTTTGTAGAGTGAACGATGCATTTGTTTACTACCACCTGCTCACACCCACCCGGGATGTAGGATATCGCCTATCCATAGAGGCGATGAATTTGGTCCGGAGTTATGGACACTATTATATACAATTTCAACAACATACATACATAAGGGTGACCGGATTCTCCGAGAAACCCTACTTGTTGCCCAAACACTGCGGGGATAAGATAGTCCTCCTAGAATATTGCAGGCAGATAATAGAGTTGTATGCCTTCTATGCCCTGAAGAAGGTAACTAATATTCCATTCCCAATCACTTGTGGGAATTATTCAAGCAGTCTGGTCACCGCCAAATAAGCAGAAAATGAACTAAAAAGCTATAACTTGGCAGAATTCTACTTGGCGCAGAAGCATTTCGATCCGCATGGAAAGATTGCAGCGGCACTTCCCTAGGCATCAAAGCCCCATCAATACCATATGGAGGACTTTTTGGAAGACTGCCAAAACAACATGGAGGTCTGGAGCTGGAACTACGTTAGGATGACCATGGGTATGATAGAAAGATTGAAGCTCTGGAGATTCCCCGAGGACTTCTCAAACGCTGGCTCCACGATAGATCCCAAGTACAGAGCAAAGGGGATCAATACATTGGCTCTCCCACCAGTAAAATGGGATGCCCAAGAAGGTTCCACCATTGAGGACTTCACCCATGAGGTGGTCGAGTGCATCCATGCTTACTTCAAGAGGGTGTGCCTCGGGAGTGTCCGTAGAGCAGCCCAGCCAGTACCAAAGGAGACCCCGGGGGCCAGGACTTCTTCACAGGGAGCGGATAAAGGGAAAGGAATAATGATAACTCCTCATGTGTAAGAATTCCCTATAAAAGAATAGCTAAAGCAGTTTCTAGCAGCCTCCTAGCAGATGAAAGATAGAATAATCACGCGGCTGGCAACCCCAGCGTCAATGGCCAGACCTATTCTCCCCCCTCCTCCCCTTCACTAGCAGCCTTGATGGTTAAGGCAATAGGGGTGGATCCAGTGGAATAAGTAGCAGTAAGGGATGCGGGTCCACCCTTGATTACCCAGAGGAAGAGGAGGCTTGACCTAAAGCCTAAAAAAGAGTCGGAGCTGAGGATGTCCTAGACTCCACAAGTTGAAATCCTTTCTTCTGACTCCCCGGAGCCGAAAAAGGAAATAGAGCCTGTCGATGTCCCAGACAACCCTCCACCGCAGGATGAGTTTGATGATGTTTTCACAACCGACGAATTTGGTAATCTTCAGGGGGACATCGAGCAAACAGAGGCTAAAGTCCCAGCAGAAGAGGAAGCTAAGGAATAAAGAACTGCGCAGGAGCAGGAAGAGCCAATGTCAGAAGAAAAGGAAATAGAGCAGGAAACTGCCTCCGAAGTTCTGGAGATACAAGATACGGGGATGGACCAATGAAAGCAGAGTGAATAAGCAACATCTGCTGAGGGAACCAGACCTACGGGAGCAACCGTAACCTCATCCGCCACGTTCCAAGTGCCACTCCTTGGAGCAACCTTTGGGCAGGTAATAACCACGGCACAAATGCTAAATCTTGGCCCAGTACCTCCCTTATTTCCAAAAGATGTATCAGAAGAAGAAGAGATCCTAACGACCGAGGCCAAAGAGCAAGAATAATGAGAGGAGAAAACCCCTGGGACAGCTGATGAAGGTCCAGACAAAGCTGAAGATGCAGAGGACAAGGCTGAGGAAACAAACGTCACCTGGGGAAATGTTCCTGATGAGGCCTAAGATAAAGAAAAAGGGGCGGGTAAGACCCACACCACTGAGGAGAAACAACAACAGGGCACCGGGAAAGAGCCAAAAGAATAGACTTTAGTGAACAAGCCACCCCTGCCGCCTCAGTGGTTAGTGGAGAGAAAGAAGAGAAAGGCCCCGTCCACCCCAAGAGCTCACCTCTCTCTAGCTGAGATAATGGCCCAGGTCCAGGAACCACCAAAGGCTAAGAAAGCCTGGATGGTTCATACCCTTCAAACTGGGTCAGGCAGAGAAATAGTTGCAGTTGTGGCAACACCTCCCCCAGATGCCGATGAGGCAACGGCCAAGGCCGGAGACTATGATATCAAAGAGATATCACTGGGAAAGAGAGGAAAATAGGGCAAAGTAAACCTGTTAAAAGAAGCGATCAGAGCGGTGGAGGCCCGATATGAAAAAGGAGGCTCAAAGGCTCAAAGAGGAAAAGGAAAAGATAGCTAACCTCATGGGGTTGCTTTCTGAGCTGGCCTAGCCTATTAGTGCCATTCCTCCGGAGGCCTCCAAGTCTGATGCACCATTACCACAAAGCGACATTGACTCCCTATGAGCAATGAAGAAGAAGGCCCAAGCGGTCGATGAGTGGGTCGCTCTGCAAATAGAAAACACTTGGCATTTCCTAATGTCCACCCTCCCAGATTTATATGCGGCATGACACATTTTGCATCAGGCAGAGACTATCCTTAACATATGGGAAGGTGACATGGAAAACTACGAGGCTTGGAAGGTAGAGCTGGAGGAGCTCCTCAACCTTGGGGAAGAAATGGTCTCCAAATATGGGATTCTGAGAGAAGAATCATTTGAATTTGTGAGGACCCAACACTCCAGACTTGACCTCACATTGGAGGTACTCAAGCAATTGGTAGGGGCTTTGCACGATAAAGTCAACATAGTGCAGTATTCTTCAAATATGTACAAGGCATTTGTCACAAAGGTCTCTGGAGCTAACCCATCCAACACTGACACATGCACTCTGGAGGAATACATTTTGAGTGAGTTTGATGAATTGATGGAGTCCAAATACCAATCCCCTGAGGGACTGGACGAGACTCAAATGACAGGGCTAACTCGCATGGTCCTCAATGGTCATGATGCGGCAAAAATGACCGATGAGTTCAAGAATAATGTTCCGGAGCTAGGGGAACAAATTGAGGCGGCTAAGTATCGGCGGTCTGGCCTTAGAGAAATTGACGAGGATGGAATCTCCCACCTTCTCCAAACTTTTAATGAAAAAAAGAAACAATAAGGTTTCTCCGGAGGCTAGAGAAAACCCAAGCATTTTTGTATTCTTTATTCTTTCAGAATGTAAGTTCCTGGATCCCTGAATCCCAGATCCTAAATTTTATATTCTCTCAAGTGAACCGTGTCCCGGTCCCCAAGGTTGACCGGTCACTTTCAGAAGTGGTTAATAAAGACTGTTAGAGGGTAGTTGGCTACATCAAGGAACGTCAGATCAAAAGTTGGTTTTCTGACAGATGGTCTTCTCCAGGTGCCACTTCAGAGGTACACCTGGCACATTGGAGATAGGGCACCACATTTCTCATTTATGAGGCATGTAGCCTCAATCCCCGGGGATCTGATTTCTTCCTTCTCTTTCTTGGCTCTCTTCTCGAGGCCAATTCTTCTGCTCTACCTTCTTGTCTTATTCTTCTGACATGTCAGGCCTATTCCATCTCAAGGTCTTTTGTAGGGCGACGCAGGTAGTACCAGCCCCTGGATAGTGTATTTTATTACAGTGTAATATAAAATAGGGTTAGGGTTAGGGTTAGATGAAGATGTGTATAAATAGTAAGTCTGGCCCATTTCTAAGGGTCGGCAAAATTGATGATTTTGCTGTCCACAGTAATAGAAAAGCAGTATTTTCATTTTAGTTACAGAGCTCAATGCTCCATTATTTCACTTTCAAATAGTTAGATGCTCCCCTGGAGCCACCATTGTATCATGCACCAGTGCTTGCTGGAAGAAATATTAATGAAGAAGGGAGAGTTCTTTGCAATGATGTTGTTGGCATTCAAACTTCTGAGTTAATGGTATTTTATGTTTCATGTTCCTTATGTATTCTGCTCTAATATTTCAAGTAGCTTAACAACCTCTTTTCCCTTATTACTGATAAAATACGAACTGATGGTTGTGTATTTCTTCAGTATTTAGTGTAGTATATTAGAGCATTATCGATGTTTTGAATGTTTAAACATAACTATAGATAGATGAAGTATTTTTGACCCTGCAAGATCTTTTTAGTTTATTTGCTAAGTATAGAATGCTTGGAGAAACCTCACCTTTCTGAATCTCCGGAGAGAATGAGTTGAAGAAACCAGCTATCCCCCTCGAAAATAGTCACTTCTCCCAATCGAGCCTCGCACCGTCGTGACCCAACACCCAGGTGCTTGGAGGGCCAGGGAATCTAACTTCCCTGGATAGCCTTTGCAGGCGAAGTTGGCTGGTACCCTCGATACCCGGTGACAACTTATGACTGTTGGCAGACCCGGTCAGCAAAACCCCGTCAACACCTTTATGATTGATGCTCAACCAATATTTGTTGATGAACTATAACTGATTGAATGTTTGAAGATAATAAGTTGATGATCATCGAGCTGCAAAAGTGAATGCAAGACATTAAATCAGTTAATGTATTATATTGTCATTGACGTCAAATTGATATGGTTTGATTGTTCATACACATAATATCATAACCTTGAAGATCTAAAGAGACAAAGTTTATTTGGTCAGTTAAACATAAAATGTCTGTATACACAGAGTGACAGTGAACACCGGGAAGTTCACAGTGTATACCGAGCACAAGAGTAATCGAGCAAGTGTTACCAAGCAAGAGTTAATGATCGAGCATAACTGGAGTTGATGACCAATCATAACTGGAGTTAAAGAATGACAAAATTGCCTAGCTGGCAAAGCTACAATTTAGGGATTGACTGATTGATTGCTTTATTTTCAACGATCATTTAAGCTAAAGCAAGGAAGGAGATTTAAAGCGTGTTTTATTCACAATTATAAAGGAGAGATTTACGGAATAAAACTAAAGGAGAGATTTACGAGATAAAGCAAAGCATGGCAAGTTTTACGGATCAAGAAGATATCTATGACAAAAATAAGGAGATTGAGTGGCTAATCATGTCTATATAAAGAGAAAAGGAATTCATTTTCAGCAAGAGGAATGCTGAATATATTTTGTGTGAAGGTAGAACTCTTTGTGCAGATCTAATCATATAGGCCAAAGAACAGAGCCAAGGAATTCTACAGACACCGAGCAACAGAGGACAGAGCATTCACCAAGTAGAATAAAGAAATAAAGCAAATGAACTAAAGTATATATTGATAAAAGAGGTATTATTGGACTAACAATAGATCTGAACATTTGTAAATCAAATTTCTATTTTGAACAGATCATTTACCGTATCAGTTTAACCATTTATTCAGAAAATATCTTAACTGAGTGGGATCTAATAGTCCTTATTGTATTGAGATACTCAAGAGTATCAAAAGGTTTTCTTCTTGACAACATAGTGAGTACTAGGTCAAAAGACAAATTGTTGGTTTTAAATCCTCTAACAAGGTCACACTTAACAATGTGTATTGTAACCTTTAACAAGGTTGGCTCTTAACCGACCTCAGTTCATAAGAGTGAAAATATTTTGGGTTACCAGTCCCAGGTGGTTTTTCTCATATTGGGTTTCCATGTTAAAATCTATGTGTCAAATGTGTATATGTTTCATTGCATTATTATTTTTTTTTACACAATATTGAAACTGGATTGGTTGTTTAACACTAAGTTTATTTTTCTGCTACTCGGTAAAGTCCAAGAAAAGATAAATAGTATATCTTACCGAGAAATTTATATTTGTTAAGATTAGTTATGGCATACATCTTGATGAAATTGGGATTGTAAGATAACTGAAGGCATTATATTTGAGAGAATAGTTTTTGGTTGGATCTTTTGGAATAATTGTTAAGGCCACTGATTCACCCCCCCTCTCAGCTATTCTAACAATTGGTATCAGAGCGTTAGTGCTTGGGAGAAAATTTTAAAGGGACTTAAGCTAAAGATCACAAGATGATTAAAAGGGATATGCCTAAGTTGAACAAGGACAAATTTGCATCATGGAAAAGTAGGATATGAATTCATCTATCTGGTATTGGAAATGATGTTACACAACACTTGGATACTAAATATGTTGCACCTACTGGTCCTCTGACTGTTGATCAATTGAGAGATAAACATGAACACAATTCTATGATGATATAACTTGCTTCTTCACTAACCGATGTTGAATTTGAAGATGTGAAATCATGCACCTCTGCAAAGAAAATGTGAGACAAACTCAAGCTAGTACATGGAGGAGATACCAATGTACTGAGAGCTAAAGCTGAAAGTCTAAAAGGAAAGTTTGATGACCTGAGAATGAAAGAAGGAGAGAACATCACTCAGTATAGTGACAGAATCAAAGAATTTGTTAATGTTATCCATGGAGTAGGATGAGTACATGATGAAGAAACAATTATAAGTAAAATTCAGAGAACCTTACTACATGTTTATGCTATTAGAGTATCTTCAATTCAAGAAATGAGAGCAGTAGCTAATAACAATGTTACTCTTGATAGTTTGATTGGTAGACTTATTTCATTTGAGATGAACAACTATGACAACAGTGTCTTACCTAGTATTGAGTCTGCATTCAAATCTTCTCTGAAAATAAGCAAATCTAGTAACAAACACACTATGAGAAATGATAGTGACAATGATAGTGATGAGCAAGAACTTGATGAATTTGAAGCACTAATGGCTAGGAGATTACATATATCATTGGTCTATTTTAATTGCAAAGAAATTGGACATTTTGTTGCTAGATGCCCTAACAAGAGAAAGGATGAAAGAAACAATGATATATATTATGAAAAGAAGTATGAAAGAAGTGATGACCGAGACTACAGAAGCAATCAAAACTATGACAGAAGAGATAACCAAGATTACAAGGAAAAAGGCAAGAAGGCTTGTTACCTAGTTGAGAACAAAGCTGAAAATTCTGATACTGATACTGATGAAGATATTGAGGTAGTATTTGTTGCTATGAAGGATGATTCAGACAAAGAAGAAAGGTATGTTGAAACAACACTCATATCTAAAGTTAGCAAAAATTATGTCTGGATTATTGATAGTGGTTGTACTCATCACATGACTAGAGATAAAGAAAAGTTTGAAACTTTTGAATATTATAATGGTGGATCATTTAGGATGGGTAATGACTCACCTTGCACAGTTGAAGGAAAAGGTACCATCATGTTGAATAATCTGATCATATGTGAAAATGCATATTGGGTTAAAGGACTGAACTATAATATGTTGAGTGTTTCACGGATGAACAACACAGGACACTGAGTTGCATTTGAGAACAAAAAGGAAATGATCTATAATGGAACATGAAAGTTGATTGGTACTGGTGAACAAACAAAAGGTAATCTATTCTATCTTGATAATATTGAGACCACTTGTTTATTGGCTAGAAATGAAGATGTTTGGTTGTGGCATAAAAGGTTATGTCATGTGAATTTTGACAACATGGTTAAGATAAGTAAGAAAATAAAAGTGAGAGGCTTACCGAGTATTTCAAAGCCTGACCATGTTATGTGCAAGAATTGTCAAATAGGAAAAATAAAAAAGTCTAGTTTCAAGAGAAAAACCTATTCATCTAATGTTGTTATGGAATTAGTCCATACTGACTTATGTATACCAATGAGAACAAAGAGCTATTATGGTGATAGATACTTTATTATGTTTTTTGATGACTATTCTAGGATGATGACTGTCATGTTCTTAAAAGAGAAATTTGAAGCATTTAAGATGTTCAAATGGTATAAAGCTAAATTTGAAAAACAAAGTGGAAAAGAACTGAAATATTTAAGATCAGATAGAGAAGGAGAATTTATTTTTGATGAATTCACTAACTTTTGCAATGAGCATGGGATTACAAGATAAGTTTATGCACCGAGAACACTACAACGAAATGGGATTGCTAAAAGGAGGAATAGATCAATTGTTGATTGTGCCAGAACACTGATGATTGAAAAAGGCATCACACAAACATTTTGGAGAGAATTTGTAAGTATTGTTGTCTATACATTGAACTAGGCTCAATTGAAGAAAGACACAAATAAGACACCTTATGAGCTATGATATGGATACACACCAAATGTGATCTACTTTAGAATTTTTGGAAGTCAACATTATATACTGAAATATGATAGAAATGGGAAACTTGACTCTAAAAGTGATGAAGGAATATTTCTAGGATATTCTTCTAAAAGAAAAGGTTATAAATTTTTGAACAAATCGTCTAATAAAATCATTGAGAGTGCAAATGTTAAACTGGATGAATTTGATGAGAAAAATGATGAGGAAAGTAGAAAGGAACCTGAAGATTACAACAGATTTGTCTACATAGAAGAACCTGACATCTTTCCCGAGTGACAGAACAATTCAACCTAGCAACAGGTTGCACACACCGAGAATCAAGAAAATGCTAACAATACAACCGAGCAACAAGCTGCACACACCAAGAATCAGGAAAATGCTCACAATGTTGAACCAAGTGATAATGATCAAAATGAAGAACAAAGATCTGAACCTGTACTTGCTAAATATGTCAAAAGACACCATCCATAGGACCAGATCATTGGGGACCAAAGATCAGGAATGAGAACAAGAAGTAAGTCACATAACAATAGATGTTTAATTTGTGATTTTGACCCTAAATCTGTTAATGTTGCACTTGAATATCAAGAATGGGTTAGTGCAATGAATGAAGAGATTGAATAAATTGAGAAGAATAAAACATGGACTTTAGTACCTAGACCGAGTGACAAAAATGTCATTGGCACCAAATGGATTTTCAGAAACAAACTTAATGAGAATGGAGAAGTCACAAGGAGCAAAGCAAGACTGGCATGCAAAGGGTATGCACAAGAAGAAGGTATTGACTATGGAGAAACCTTTGCACTTGTTTCTAGACTAGAAGGAGTAAGAATTCTACTTGCTTATGTTGTTTTTAAAGGATTCAAAGTATACCAAATGGATGTTAAATCTGCATTTCTGCATGGAATACTAGAAGAGGAGGTATACATTGAACAACCTGAAGGGTTTGTTGATTCTAACAAGAGGAACATGGTTTGTAAACTACACAAAGCCTTGTATGGATTTAAACAAGCACCAAGAGCATGGTCTGAAAGACTTCACTCTTATCTCATTAGTATTGGATTTGTTAGAACAAGTGACAACAATAATCTGTATTTGAAAGGAGATATTGATGATAAGGTTTTGATTGCTGAGATATTTGTTGATGATATCATATTTGGAGGTAATGATATGCTATGCAAGTCATTTGCTGATGAAATGAGAAAATAATTTGAAATGTCAATGTTTGGAGAGATCAAAAATTTTCTTGGTCTACATATTCTACAATAGGATGAAGGCATATACATCACATAATCAAAATACATCAAAGAAATTCTGAAGATATTCAAGATGGAGGACTCCAAACCAGTTGGAACACCTATGGCAACTAGATGCAAATTGACAAAGGAAGAAAAGACAACCGAGGTAAATCAGACCTTATACATATCTATGATTGGTAAACTAATGTATGTTGTACACACTAGACCTGATATAGCACATGCAGTTGGTATAGTTGCAAGATTCTTTGCTAACCCTAAGGAATCACACATGACTGTTGTTAAAAGAATTTTGAGATATCTGAAGAATAGTGAAGACTATGTTTTGTGGTATAATAAAGAAGGAAAATTTAAGATACAAGTTTATATTGATGTTGATTGGGCTGGAAACATAGATGATTGAAAGAGCACTACAGGAGGAGTATTCATTATGGGTGACAGACTTGTCACATCGATAAGTAAGAAGCAAGGATGCATATCTCAATCAACTGCAGAAGCAAAATATGTATCTGCTGCTATAAATTACTCTAACATTGCATGGATCAATCAATTACTGAAAGGTATGAATGGGGAAATTCCTGACCTAGTAATTATCTATTGTGATAATACAAGTGCTATAAACATTTCAAAGAACCATGTCGGGCATGCTAAGACAAAGCACATATCTATTAAGTATCATTACTTGAGGGAACAAGTACAAGAGAAATAGGTAATACTGGAATATGCATAATCCAAAGAACAACTAGCAGACATATTCACAAAACCATTTCCAAAAGATACATTTGAATACTTGAGGAATAGACTAGGGGTTCGTCCCTTGTCTATTGGTCACTAAGATGACTTGGAGGTTGCATCATCCTACGCATTATCGGAAGATTACTCATGTTGATGCAAGTTGAGATATGGATTGCAATGACATATTAGTACACTGAAGGTACTTATCTCAACCACACACCATAGATGTTGTTGGCTACTACAGAGTTGTATATATATTTTTTGGCATTGTTGTCAAATGGAGAGAATGATTCAATGAAATATCCATCAGGGAGAAGAGATTCTACAACACAAAGGGAGATAATATCCAAAGGTTACTGTCAATGAAATAACCATCCATAAAAGGGAGAGAATTGGAGAGAGTTAACAATGCATATCTATCCAGAAAAGGGAGAAGAGATTCTACAAGAAAGGGAGAGACAAAATTAGAAGACATAATTGCTACACCTCTCCATTGAAGGGAATGAAGAAAGGAAGAGCACACAAAATAATCAAATCTACACGAAGAGCTATATGGTAAACATTTTTTTAGTGATTAAACATATTAAATCTAAGCTAGAAGAGCTTACCGAGATTCAGATATTTGAATTGGTTATAGAACAATAAATTTTGGTATGTTATGCATGTTTTATACTGCATATTTCATATTGTGTTGCCATCAATACCAAAGTAAGATATTGATGAACTATACTTGATTGAATATTTGAAGATAATAATTTGATGATCGCTGAGCTGCAAAAGTGAATGCAAGACATTAAATCAGTTAATGTATTGTATTGTCATTGACGTCAACTTGATATGGTTTGATTGTTCATACACATAATATCATAACCTTGAAGATATGAAGAGACAAAGTTTATGTGGTCGGTAAAAAATAAAATCTATGTATTCACCGAGTGATAGTGAACACTGAGAAATTCACAGTGTATACTGAGCACAGTAGTAACTGAGAAAGTGTTATTGAGAAAGAGTTAATGATCGAGCATAACTGGAGTTGATGATCGAGTATAACTGGAGTTAAAGAATGAAAAAATTTCTTAGCTGGCAGAGCTCCAATTTAGGGATTGACTGATTGATTTCTTTATTTTCAACGATCAGTTAAGCTAAAGCAAGGAAGGAGATTAAAAGTGTGTTTTATTCACAGTTATAAAGGAGAGATTTACAGAATAAAACTAAAGGAGAGCTTTACAGTATAAAGCAAATCATGGCGAGTTTTATGGATCAAGAAGAGATCTATAATAAAAGTAAGGAGATTGAGTGGCTAATCATGTCTATATAATGAGACAAGGAATTCATTATCAGAAAGAGAAATGTTGAATATATTTTATGTGAAGATAGAAATATTCATGCATATTTGATCATATAGGCTGAAGAACAGAGCCAAGGAATTCTGCAGACACCTAGTAACAGAGGACAAAGCATTCACCGAGCAGAATAAAGAAAGAAAGAAAATGAACTGAAGTATATATTGATCAAAGAGGTATTATTGGACTAACAATAGATATGAATATTTGCAAATCAAAGTTGTATTTTGAACAGATAATTTATTGTATCAGTTTAACCATTGATTCAAAAAATCTCTTAACTGAGTGGGATTTAACAGTCCTTGTTGTATTGAGATACTCAAGAGTATCAAAAGGTTTTCTTGTTGACAACATAGTAAGTGCTAGGTCAAAAGACAAACTGTTTGTTTTAAATCCTCTAGCAAGGTCGCACTTAACAGTGTGTATTGTAACCTTGAACAGGGTTGGCTCTTCACCGAGCTCACTTCATAAGAGTGAAAATATTTTGGGTTACCGGTCCCAGGTGGTTTTTCCCATATTGGGTTTCCACGTTAAAATTTATGTGTTAAATGCGTATATGTTTCATTGTATTGATATTTTACTTTACACATTATTGAAACTGGATTGGTCAGTTAACAATAAGTTTATTTGGCTACTACTTGGTAAAGTCCAAGAAAAGATAAATAGTATATCTTACCGAGAAGTTTATATTTGTTAAGATTAGTTATCGCATACATCTTGATGAAATCGGGACCGTAAGATAACTGAAGGTATTATATTTGAGAGAATAGTTTTTGTTTGGATCTTTTGGAATAATTGTTAAGGTCGTTGATTCACCCCCCTCCCCCTCTCAGTTATTCTAACAATCTGTATGTAAAATAATTAATAATATAGTCACTAAGAAAATGACAATAAATTAAAGCATATTATAGGCAATATAAATTCAAAGGAGTAGAATAAATTTTCACTTGAAAGGTTCATAGTAGAGGGAACAATGGTATCACATGAAACCATTCACATAGTGAGAGAGTTGAGGACAAAAGGCATTATAATTTCAAACTAGATATCCAACAAGTGTATGAATAAGTAGACAAGCATTTTTTACTTGAAGTTCTAAAAAAGTTCAACTTCATTGAAAAATGGATACAATTAGTCAAATTGGTCATTTTTAGCCCCAAATTATCACTTGTGATAAATGGATCCCCACATGGATTCTTTTCTTCTAAGAGAGACTTGAGATATGGAAACCTAATATCTTCCTCAATGTTTATTATTTTTTCAAATTATTTAGGA
This sequence comes from Thuja plicata, assembly GCA_018584345.1. Taxonomy (NCBI): domain Eukaryota; kingdom Viridiplantae; phylum Streptophyta; class Pinopsida; order Cupressales; family Cupressaceae; genus Thuja; species Thuja plicata. The sequence continues at coordinate 191,100 of MU223830.1, read as the reverse complement.
AGATGAATCAAGGATGAAAGAAAAGTTATTCATTGGGTGGCTTTAAAATAAACACCAAAGTGGAGGAGGTCACACATCAACAATTTGTGGGTGACATTGTGCTTTTTGAGAAATATTATAAGAGGGAAAAGCAATAATGAAATTTTTGGATAACTATTACAAAGAATTAGATCAAATAATGAACTAGAAAAAATTAGAAGGTTTTCATTTAAAATTGAGTTGATATTTTAGAAGGATGTAGCAAGGCTAATCAACTTTAGGATTGTGAAGATGCTAGGGAAACTCTTGGGGACTACACTATTTGCAAGAATAAATAAGAAACATCTACGAGAATCTAGTGAAATATTATCAACAAAAAATGGAGACTTGGAAGGGGAAGTGGCTCACTTGAGTAGGGAGAAATTTATTTCTAAGGAATCCCAATCTAGTCAATGACATGCATGAATCTACCTAAGAGTATGAATGGAGGAGTTAAGAAGACAATAAGAATATTATTCTAGAGTGAGATTAAACTCCATAAAAAAGTCCCTTCAATATCAAGGGAGAAGGTCTATAATTCAAAGGTGGCTGGTGGGGTTGGTCTCGAGAAATTGTTAATAATGAGTTTGGTGGTGGGAGAAAAAAAAGGTTTGGAATATGTAAATACAATCATATCAAAAGTGAGTTATAATTCTACAAAATAAATATCTAGACCTTGATAACATGATTCGAAGCTTCACCGCAATTAACTCACCAAGGGGTTCAATGATTTGGATTTTTATGTTGGAATGTAGAGAAATTGTAATAAAACATCTGACTTCGGACACTAAGGAAGGATGTAAAGCACTATTCTAAAAGGATTCTTGGTACAAACATAAATAATTGATACATAATTCAAATTTAGATGAAACTATCTCATGAATAGGAAATTAGAGTAAGGGAATATATGGATCCAATTTTTATTAGTCTAACTAAGCATAGGATTTGGAAGTCATTCCATAGAATAGATACACTAAACGAACATAAATTCAAATTATAGAAAATACATAAGGAAAAGTCAATAGTCACCATTTAATAAGGGGATAAAGCGAGATGTCATGGAGAAAAATTAAGATACCATATGGTGAAGTTTGGTAACAAAGTCAAGGAGACAACAATTAGAAGGAAAAAATGGCTCAAACATCTCTTTTGGCATCCCTCTCATCTCCCAACAGAAGGGATGTTTGCATGGTTGATAGTGCATAAAATAATTCTAATAGGGAATAGACTAAATAAGTTGGGGGTCCATGGACCTGATAAATATGTCTTATTGAGATGCGAATACATGGACAATTATTGTAAAAACATTCAAAGAGAAGACTAGGGTGGTAAAGTTTTCTCCCTCATGAAATTGAATACATAATTTTCATGTGGCCAAATATATGCAACACCATCACCAATAACTTAGAGTATCTAGAAAGAGATCAATAGACTAATCCTTAAATCTAAATGGATGCTCTAAGAAGTATTAGAAAGGAAAATTAACATATGGATAGCAACATCATCACTAATAACTTATAGTATCTGGAAAGAGATTAATAAACTAATCGTTAAATCTAAATAGATTCCCTAAGAATTATTAGAAAGGAAAATTAAAATCTCCATGACAGTAGTAGACAAAAATATGGCTATAAATCATAAGTTAGATAAGAATGGATTGTATAACTAGGATGATAAAATTCACAAGGACTAGCCAAAGTTGGTAGTTCCATGCATTCACATAGTCAACTAGGTTGATTCTTTTTTTAATCCTAGGAAGAATGTAAGATGGAAAAAACCGTAGGAAGGGTGGGTGAAGATCGACTTCAATGGGGCATTAAGATGCAACCCAAAGAATATGGATAAATATGCATGTTAAGAGACCATAGGGGTGTTGGAAATGGGTTGATTAACTGAGAGGGAAGGGGTGAATCAGTTACCACAAAAACAAATCCAAGTCCCTTAGATGTCTTAATCAAACTTATCATTGTTACTCGGTTAACAAAGATATTTTGTTGTGACTCGATTAACAAAGCAATCTTAAAATATTAACTGTGATTATCCTTTAGTGATTAAGTGTAGAAATATAAAGCGTAAAGCAAATAACATGTACACATATGACACCAAGATTTAACATGGAAACCCAATTTGGGAAAACCACCAATTGTAACTAGTTATTGTTTTCACTCTTCTGAAGTGAGCCCTCTTAGGAGCCAGCCCTATTAAAGGTTACAATACACAATGTTAGGTGTGACCCTGTTAGAGGATTTAATCACCCTGTAAGGAATGGCCTTGTTAGAGGTCTTCAAACACTTCAATGTAGAAATGTCACCTTGTGAGAGTATTTATGAAAGACTGTTAAGTCTACTTTGTAAAGATATTTGGATCACTGCTACAATTGTTAGAGATTTATAATGGATTGACTTGTTTGATGAAGCAACTATCTTTGCTGATTCAAATCTCTTCTCTGGCTTTAAACTGGATACTCACTGATCAAATATTCTATTGCAGCTCCGTCTGGATGTTCTGTCTTTAATTAGAATCCCATCTAATTTTTCCTTCACTCTTCATATCAAAACTCTGTCATATATTTTTGCTTATTACTTCCACACATTCAATCCAAACTTGACCTTGTATATATATGATAGGCCTTGTCAAGTCATATTGAATAACCTTCCAAATAAATAATAAAACTAAAGTATGTTGGTTGCATATAACCAATTAAACATAAAATGTAAACTTTTGTTTGTCGGCTGACACTAAAATCATAACTCGGTTAACACTATAATCCTTCAATGCCCGAACGTTACTATATTGCTTGAGTGAAATTGGTTAGAATTGAAAATCACTTTGGTATTCTTCAATTTGTGAGAGAACATGGCATATAATAACTGTGCTCGGTTTAGGTATAGACATTTGTGTAACATCACTATATTTGTGTATACATCAAAGACAATACACAATTGAATAATTATCATCAACAATCTCCCTCTTTAGCATTGATGGCAATACAACATGTCATAATATAAAGAATTTAGAGCAACAGAAACAAGGATAATATTTTATTAATGTCCTTAGCTTCATTCTGATTCACATCCAGAAAACTCCCCCTGTCTTCACAATCACTGAAATACAAATTTCTCCCTCTTACATCAATCTTTGTTTTTGATAAAATTTCTCCCTCTGTCATCAATAATAATTTCTTTGGTATGACATCAATAATTTCTCCCTCTTTGACAACCAATGCCAAAGACTCTATCCAATGAATTGTAGTGTACCTGATGTACTGATTCATATGCAATAAGATCTGATAATATGCATCAACATGTTAAATCTATATTGTAGCTCGGTTGATGCATCACTAATCTATCCATTAGTGAGCCTTAGTTAGGGGAATCACCCCTATCTTTCCTCTAAGATACAAGAATGCATCCTTAGGTAACAATTTTGTGAATATGTTTGCAATGTGTTCTTTAGTATTCACATATTCCAACCGTACTTCCTTGTCCTGAACCAATTCTCTCAAGAAATGATACTTTATTGCAATATTCTTAGTCTTAGTATGCATCACAAGGTTCTTTGAAATGTTAATAGCCGTAGTGTTGTCACAGTAGATAATAATTGGTTCTTTAATTTCCTCCTTCATACTTGACGATAGTTGTTTGAACCATATGATATTTGAACAATTTATTGTTGCAGCAACAGACTCTACCTCTGCTATAGACTAAGAAATGTAATTCTATTTCTTGCTAGTCCAAGAGACTAACCTCTTTCGAAGGAATAATGCTCCACCACTGGTGCTCTTTCAGTCATCAACACTTCCTGCCCAATCAGCATCAGTAAAAGTCTTCAAATCAAATTTTCCTCCTTTCTTATACCATAATCCATAATATTCAGTACCCTTAAGATATCTCAGAATCCTTTTGATAGCCATCAAATTATTCTCTCTAGGATTAACTGAAAACCTTACAACAATACCAACTGCTAATGCAATATCAGGTCTAGTGTGAACAACATATTGAAGTTTACCAATCATGGATCTGTAGGTAGTTTGATTTACCTCCTTTGAGTTATCATCCTTAGACAACTTATGTCCAGTAGACATAGGTGTCCCAACTAGTCTAGAATCTTCCATTCCAAATTTCTTCGGTATCTCTTTGATGTATTTAGACTGGGTAATGTAGATACCATCCTTCATCTGATGAACTTGTAAACCAACAAAGAATTTGATTTCTCCAAACATAGACATCTCAAATTCTTTACTCATAGCTTCAGAGAATTCTATGCATAAATCATCATGTCCAGTAAACATTATATCATCAACAAATATCTCTGCTAATAGTATCTTGTTCTGAGATCCTTCTTTTATATACAAGCTAGTATTGTCATTTGTTCTCTTAAATCCAATACTTGCTAGGTAACCATTCAATCTTTCGTACCGGGCTCTAGGCGCTTGCTTCAGTCCATACAAGGCTTTGTGCAATTTGAAAACCATATTCCTTTTTTTAGGATTAAAAAAACCTTCAGGTTGCTCAATATAGACTTCCTCTTTAAGAATTTCATTCAAGAATGCAGATTTTACATCCATTTGGTATACCTTGAATCCTTTATGTGTTGCGTATGCTAGAAGAGTTCTGGCTCCTTCAAGTCTTGCAACAGGAGAAATATTTTATCCATAATCAATACCCTCTTCTTGAGCATATCCTTTACACACTAATATTGCTTTGTTTCTGGAAACTTCACCTTTTTCATTCATCTTGTTTCTGAAAACCCACTTAGTACCAATCACATTCTTGTCTTTTGGTCTAGGTACAAGAGTTTAGGTTTTTTTATTTTCTATCTTCTCAATCTCTTCATTCATGGCTTCTATCCAACTTTCATCATTCAATGCATCTTTAATGGATCTTGGTTCAATTTCACTAAGCAAATGTGTACCTTTAATTTTGTTCCTTGTCATTATACCTTCTGTCTGATCTCTAATTATTTTCTCAGGTGCATGATGCCTTCTAACATATTTTGCAAGTATAGGTTCCTTCCTTTTTTATTCTGGGCTTGCTCCACTTGGTTGACCATGCTCAAACATTTTTTAATGTTCTTCCAACTGATACTCGGGTTCCACTTTCTGAGACTCGGGCGCCTCTGTCTGAGACTCAATTTCTTCAGTTAGCGGCTCAAATTGCACCGGTTGCAACAAGGTTTGTGCTGATGAATTTAGTGGTTGACATGGTTGTTGTCCAATCACCATTTCTTGTGTCTTAGGTATAGTATCAAGTTCATAATACACAAAGTTTCTATAGTCCTCAGGCTCTTTATTGATTTGTTCTTCACTTCTCTGTGCAAACTCATCAATCTTTACCTGCACACTTTCTATGACTTTATGAGTAACAAGATTCAAACATTTATATGCTTTTCTTTTGCAGGAGTAGCCTAGGAATATACCTTCATCTCCTTTTACATCAAATTTCCATTTCTTCCTTCCTTCAAGATGTAACATTTACTTCCAAATACTCTGAAATAATGAACATTGGGTTTATAGCCATACCATAATTTAAAAGGTGTCTTCTCAGTACCTTTCTTCAGTTGAACTCTATTCAAGGTGTGAATTACAGTGTTGATAGCTTCCTTCTAGTATTTGGTTGCAACATTCTTTTCAATCATCAAGGTTCTTGCACAATCCATAATAGATATGTTTCTTCTTTTTGCTATCCCATTTTGTTGTGGTGTACCTGGAGAAGATACTTGTCTCTTGATTCCTCTTTCATTGTGAACTCATTAGAAATGAATTCACCTCCTCTATCAGATCTTAAGCATTTAAGTTTCTTTCTTGTTTCCTTCTCAACTCTAGTAAGGTACCACTTAAACTTTTGAAAAGCTTCTGATTTTTCTTTGAGAAACATAACAGTCATCATTCTGGAATGGTCATCAACAAATAGAATGAAATACTTCTCTCCTCTGTAACTTGCTGTTCCAATTGGTCCACACAAATTGGTATGCACTAACTCCAAGACTTCTTCTATATTGTAATTCTTTCTCTTGAAACTAGTTTTGCCCATCTTCCCAATTTGACATTGTTTGCATATTTCCAATTTAGGTTTCTTCAAAATAGGAATACCTCTTACTCTTTTGTTCTTGCTTATGTTGACTAGGTTATCAAAATTCACATGACACAACCTTTTATGCCATAACCAACTTTCTTCTACTTGTGAAATAAAACATGAACTTTCAATGAGATCAAGATAGAATAGATTACCTTTTATTTGCCTGCCAGTTCCAACTAGGTTTCCCTTACCATCTAGGAGCTTGGCCTCACCATTCATGAATGCTACCTTGAAACCAATGTTATTCAGTTGTGCCACACTTACTAGATTATGCCTTAGTCCTTCAACTCAATAAGAATTATCACATTTGATTCCTTCAGTTAGAGCAATACAACCTTTACCTTTCACATAGCAAGGTTCATGATTCCCAAAACTGACACTCCCACCATCATAGTGCTCAAGATGTTCAAATTTAGTTTTATCACCAGTCATGTGGTGAGAACAACCACTATCAATTATGCAAGTGTCATTTTTTCTAATATGAGAGTAAAGTGCAGTATTTTAATTATCTTCATTGTCTGACTCATCCTTAATAGCAATGTAAACCATTTCATCTTCATCACTATCAGAATCTTTTGCAATATAACAAGATTTCTTACCTTTGTCCTTGTAGATTTTGTAACTTTTGAAATCTTTCTTTCCTTTGTACTTGTTGAACTTTCTCTCACCTTTGTCTTCTTTGTTTGGACACTTAGCAGTAATGTGACCAACCTCATCACATGAAAAGCAAATCAATGGTATTCTTCCTTTGTACTTTCGTTTGGCAGCTCTCTTTGCAAGTAATGCTTCAATGATTTCTAGATCTTCATCATCAGGATCATCATCACTATCACTATCACTATCAATATTTTTTCCTTTTGAGTTTCTATCCATCTTACCAAGGTTTAATTTAGCTTTGAATGTAGACTCAAAATTGCTAGGATTAGGAGAATAATTGTCAAAATTGTCCAACTCAAAAGTTGTAAGCCTTCGAACCAATGCATCTAGAGTTATATCATTACTGCACCTCATCTCTTGAATAGCTGAAACTCTAATTGCATAGATATTAAGTAAAGTTATCAATACCTACTAACCACTATTTTGTCTTCAATTGTTCCATCGACAACTCTGATGACACTGGCACTTTTCTTGATTCTTTCACTATATTTTGTAATGTATTCTCCTTTCATTTTCATCTGATCAAACTGGCCTCTGAGACTTTCTACTTTAGCTCTCTTTACATTGTCATCTCCTCCATGTATATCATGTAGTTTATTCCACATATCATAGGCAGTAGGCAATCCTTGAATTCATCAAATTCAGAATAGCTGAGTGAAGAAGCTATATCAATCATCATTATGTTATGATTCTTCATGTCCACCATCTGATACATAGACATAGGTCTCGGTGGTTCCACATACTTGTGATCCAAGAATTTTAAACCATTATCTCCAATAGTAGATATATGTAGCCTCATCAAATCTTGTCATGCAGAAAAGTTGTCTTTGTTAAGCTTGAGGATCTCCTTTCTGTAAGGCATCTATGATCTTTAGCTTAGGCCTTGAAACCTTCCCTAAAAGCACCAAATGCTCAGATACCAATTGTTGGAAATGGGTTGAGTAACTGAGAGGGGAGGGGTGAATCAGTTACCACAAAAACAAATCCAAGTCCCTTAGATGTCTTAATCAAACTTATCACTGTTACTCGGTTAACAAATATATTCTGCTGTTACTCGGTTAACAAATATATTCTATTGTTACTCGGTTAACAAAGCAATCTTAAAATATTAATTGTGATGATCCTTTAGTGATTAAGTGTAGAAACATAAAGCATAAAGCAAATAACATGTACACATATGACACCAAGATTTAACGTAGAAACCCAATTTGGAAAAACCACCAATTGCAACTAGTTACTATTTTTCACTCTTATGAAGTGAGCCTTGTTAGGAGCCAACCCTATTAAAGGTTACAATACACACTGTTAGGTGTGACCCTGTTAGAGGATTTAATCACTCTGTAAGGAGTGGCCTTGTTAGAGGTCTTAAAACACTTCAATGTAGAAATGTCACCTTGTGAGAGGATTTATGAAAGACTGTTATGTCTACTCTATAAAGAGATTTGGATCATTGCTACAATTGTTAGAGAGTAACAATGGATTGACTTGTTTGACGAAGCAAATGTCTTTTCTGATTCATATATCTTCTCTAGCTTTAAACTAGATCCTCACTGATCAAATATTCTATTGCAGCTCTGTCTGGATGTTTTGTCTTTAATCAGAATGCCATCTGATTTTTCCTTCACTCTTCATATCAAAACTCTGCTATATATTTATGCTTATTACTTCAACGCATTCAATCCAAACTTGACCTTGTATATATATGATAGGCCTTGTCAAGTCAGCTTTAATAACCTTCCAAATAAATAATAAAACTTAAGTTTGTTGGCTACATATAACCAATTAAACATAAAATGTAAACTTCCGTTGGTCGGCTGACACTAAAATCATAACTCGGTTAACATTGTAATCCTTCAATGCCCAACTATTACTATATTGCCTGAGTGAACTCGGTTAGAACTGAAAATCACTTTGGTCTTCTTCAATGCCTGAGATAACATGGCATATACTGACTGTTCTCAGTTTAGGTATAAACATTTGTGTAATATCACTATATTTTTGTATATATCAATGATAATACACAATTGAATGATTGGCATCAACAAGGAGATCTATTTTGGTAGAAAAATCAAAATATTTGGGAATAAGGATGAATAATGAGAAAAAATTATAGGGGACCCTACTAGGCTTGAAATGCATAGTAAAAGAGAATGCAAGGAGAATTAATATAGAAGGTTATTCTCTCATGATAACCAAGTGGATTAGATTAGAATGGACATAGAATTAGAAGCTTCAAAAGTGGTTGGCCATGTCAATTTTAAAGATACTTTGAAATTTCCACAAATTCAAAATTCCCCACATATGACCTAGAGGTGAATGAGGTGTCTAATGAATTGGCCAAAGGAGGGATAGAGGTTGGTATGATAGTAATAATAGTGAGAAATATGTAAGGATATTTCCCCTAGAGAAAGGCGATGGTAGGACAAAATAATATCATTGATCAACAAGTCAAGCTTAGAAGGTGACAAGAAAGTACTTATGAAAGGATATGAAGCTTAATTTTTTGTGAGGGATGAATATGAAGAGATGGGTGACATGTATATGAGAGCCTAGGTGCATGTCATTGCAACAAATTGAAAAATTGAATAGAGGAGAAGTGGACACACTATTCAAGCTTACCAAACAATGGAGGTAAATGGCATTTCTAGGAGAGGTGACCGAGAGGAGGTTGAGGTGTGCCTCCAATACCAATTATAGTATGATCATCCACATATTCAAAATGGTGTTAGACAAGGAGTTTTTGAAAGAGGACCACAAGTATAGAGTGAATTCTAATATTTCTTCCATTTTTGCTTATTTTCTTAATATTGGGGGAATGAAAGAAATGGAAGAGGCTAAATTGGAAAAGATGCTTGGTGTTGGATAAAACTATGGATCATAATTTGTGGTAAAATTTCTCATGTCTAACTTAGATTGGACTTTGAGAATCTTGTATTGGTTTCCTTAGTTTGTACCTAAATAAGTCGATATTAGGTTCGTAAACTTCTAAAAGGCATTGTGGCTATTTGTTAAAGGGATGAAGATAGTGAATTAAGTGGGGATGAAATGCACATATGAAAACAAACATCAAGTCTAAGCACTAAAAGGAACAATAAAAAAAATTGCATACTTAAAACAAATCATAACTTACTAAAAATATCTTAAAATGTATATTCAAAATCAATCATCTAATTATGAACTATAACACTTTAATTAAGTAGACAACATAAACCAAATATTATTAACTCTTATTACATATATCATATCTTCTAAAATTAAAGTAATTTATATAACACTTTATTGACAATAGAAACTGCTACAACCTAGTGATTAGATTGTAAATATTTGTGTAACAGTCCTTTTTAGTTCTACAAATATATCTTCAAACGAGTTTACAATTGCATCACACTTTCAATAGACTCAATAAAAAAATTCCACACTTACCAAATTAGTATCTTGATCACAAAATTACCAAACAAGTAAAGATCATACCTCATACAAATTTAACAAAGAAAAGATCCAATTGACAACTAAGGAGTCAACCCTGCCTCCAATAGCTAGTTGATGGTGAAGACACGTAATTCATTGTATCAACTTAACAACTCTCCAATTATATTAGTTTTAGAAAATGTGATATGATAAAGATGACTTCTTTATGACATGGTCTATATATATAACCAAGTACCAAACAAAACTCTTAACCAAGTCTAAATATGCTTGTTTACTATTTATAATCATATGGATAGCAATTACATGGATTGGTTTTGAAAATAGTGAAGTCACTTATAGACACTATTTTCTAAAATCCTACAACCTATTACTAATTATTTACTAGAATAGAGAAACTAATAAAAGATATTGAAAACCTTCAAGGGAATCCTCTCCTTCACTTCTCATTATGGCCACGTGATCCCTGTTTTGCCTAGTTACCAAATTAGTGCCTCATGATTGGTTAATTGCAAGAGTAGTTTGTATCTTTCAATCCATATCAATTATTTAACTCTTCACAAATATTATGACAATTAAAGAGAAAAATTATTAAAGAGTGAGCTAGGATAGATATGAAACTAGACATTTCTAGACTAGAAATAAGGATAAACTTTTAGTCCATTTTCCTCCCAATTGAAGACATTATATGTCCTTATGCATTACTAATAGTTGATGTCTGCTTGCTGGTTAACTTTTCTACTATTTTCACTATCTCCTCTCTCCATTTGACCTTAAATTCTTGAATCCTTTGTTGATTATTAGCCAAAGTTATTAAATTTTACTAGAGGATTCTCTACACAAAGACCTTTAACTCCCCGATGAATTGTTGATGTTTTTCCAAAGGTACATAGTCTATCTTTTCTTTTTCTTTCCATATTGCATTCCAAGAGCCCATTTCTTGCTCCAATGAATTTTTTGAATCATTGAGTTTCATATGATTATATTCATTAGTTACACATTCTACAATGATTTTATCTTCCCAGGAGGCTTTCGATTCCTCAATTATTCTATGGTGTTCAATTATGGGTATGTAGTTTTCTATAAGTCTCTATTCCCAAGACTCATCTAGATTACTCATTCTCTTCCATAATTATATGAGTATCCTTGATTTATTTTTCCATTATTTTTCTCAAGTCTTAAATTATTTATTGATGCTCCTCCAAAGTTATGTAACCTACCATATCCTATCCCCGATCCTTAGTTAATAGCCCCAATTGATATTTTAACTTCTTCAATTCCTCAACTTGCTACTATTTTTTATCATACACTTGTTGCAATTAATTTAAAGGGATCTATAGACAATGCACTTTTTTTTCTAGAAGTATCTTAATATCCTCTATATAATATTCTTCCTCAACTTGTGAATCTTTATGGAATTCTTCTTATTCTTCCTTGGCATTCCCATGAAACTAATCAAGAAAAACCCTCGTTGTACTACCATCACTCTTATGTCTTTTAGGGGCCTGGTTCATACCAATGTCACGTTGTGGTGAACCAGTTTGTTGCATCAACACTTAATGTTCATTATCTTATGGAAAATATAATATTTTATGATTTTGTGTGGACATGTTTTTATTCCCTAAACCAGAGGGGTTTCTAAAGTAGACATCTTTCTAATCACCCCTTATATTCATGGTTATGGAATCATTCTTTTGACAAGGGTTCTTATTAAAACTTGAGGGCTCATATAATTCTCAATAATCTGTTCAATAACAAGGGAATGTTGGTGTGTCAACATTTCTTATTCATTTTCTTGTGAAGAGTCAATTGATTTATTACAATCTGCATTTTTATCTTCACTCTATTTTTTAGGAGTAGTGATAGGTTTGCCCATATCAGTATCTAGTTTAATTGGTGTTTCATGGGATTCATTTTTTGTCTTAGTCTCCATTTGTTCCTTTTGTCCCTTTCTTGATTTTCCCTGTTCAATCATAGCTTTTTCCTCATATGTTATCTACTTTGTTTATCATGCCCGACACAATTAGTAGCTAAAATTTTAATTTCTACTTGTTTTTGAATCATTTTACACATAGTGGTAGCTAAGTCTTGCAACCTAAGTTTTCCTCCTCCTCATATTTCCTTTTTGACCTAGTGTTATAAGGAGTTTTTATTGGAGGAGTACTAGTGCCAATAATGACATTTCCCCTTGTAACCCTAGTTATGGGTCTAAATTCATATCTACTACTATACTCAGAATCTAATCTTGGTGTATTTCCAATTATTTTTCATAATTATTTTCTCCACAAGTTTCTAAATCAACACCCATAATTTGGTCACTTGACATTGGATTTTCCACATTTGAGGTTTTAGGGTTATTATCATCACACTCACCACGATGAGCCTCTAGCTCATCTTCTTGGATCTGAGGAACTATCTTATCCTGGAGACATTGCCCATGAAATTGGAGAGGTGTTTTGATATAAACCCTTCAAGATAATTAATTTAATCAACTCATCGCGTGATAATGAATTTCTATGTCATTTTTGAACATCAACACTCATTCTCTAAATTGGCTGAAGGAAATAAAATGGAAGATTAAGGTCTTTATACTGTAAATGACACAATAGTTTGAAATAATGTGCAAATGTGTACACGTACATTCCTTCTCATGTAATATACTTAATTATCACCTTGGCTACATCTAACCAATGTTATGTTAGTGAAACCCTCGGGGTGCATTATTTTGGAGTTATCTTCTTAGCTTCTCCCAGGCCCAAAAAATTCTTGAGAATACAGTTTGAGGTCAGATTTATAGTTTGTAACTTCCAGGAAATATGCTTCACTAGTTTGATGTAGCCTTGTAAACTCTGTTATAACTTGTTCATTAACCATAAAAGGTACACCTCGAACTATGGTTAAATTATCTTCACTATTGAATCCCATGGCAAATATTATTGCTACATCATCGTCATATCCACATGTAAACACCTAATATTGTCCCCATATCTACAAACAACAATTTTACTTTCTTCATAATTAATTAAATAATTTTGATTAATTTAGTGTTTTTCTTCTAATTCAAATTTAAAAGTTAACATTTTCCTCTCTTCTTATTATTAAATATTTTTTAATCATTTAATTATCTAATTTCTTCTAATATTAATTAAATAATTCTATTAATTAATTATTTAATTAATTAAGTCTCGTTCAAATGTAAAAATTGTAGTTAGTATTATTTGTATCTTGTTATTAATAAAATATAATGGTACTGCCATTTTTACCAAAAAAAAAAAAAAATTTAAAATTAATTTCCTCCACTTTAATTAAATATCTTTATTATTTAATTAAATACTTTCTTCCATTTTATTTCATAATTAAATAATTATTTTAATTATTTAATTAGTTAATAAAGTCTTTTATAATTAAATATGTTTCTTTAATTTATTTAATTATTCACTCTTTTTCAAATAAAGTAAAAGCTCCTAAAAATAAATTTACACTTCATTTTATTTATTTATTTTAATCTTCTCTAATTATCTTTAATTTATTTAATTATTTTTTTCAAAGAAAACAATCTCACCAAAAAATAAATAAAATATTTATTTTATTTACCTATCTCAATCTACTGTAATTAAATATTTTTTTTTAAATGTTTAAATTATTTATTATTTAAAAAAAAATCTCTTCTAAAAATAAAGAAAATCTTTGTTTTATTTATTTATATCAAATCTTCTCCAAATAAATAAGTTTTTTAAAAAAAAAATTATTTAATTTACTTTTTTAAAGAAAACAACTTCTTATAAAATAAATTAAATCTTTATCTTATTTATTATTTTATCATGCACATGATTTATATTTTTAAAATTATTTAATGCTAATCAAGTCTTTAATTTCATCCACTTCTCAAATAGTCTCATTTATCCAATTTTACAGCAGATGTAGACACCTAAATTTGGTCAGGTGTACTTATCAAATCAAATGGAAGTTAATCAAATCAAATGAGACTAAATCAAATCAAAATCAAAGGATCAATTAATAAAGACATCAATTAATTAAATCTAAGCCTAAAAGGGATTAATCAAAACGATGTAATTGATTTAATCAATTAGTTATATAGTTTAAATCAAAAATCAAATTCAACCTATTCCTTTACATGGCTAATTTAATTAATTAATTGAATTAGTTAAATCCTATTTTCTTTCAACAAATGAGACAAGAAATTGAAGAGCCAATGAGAATCAAGAATTGAAAGAACATGGACCACTCCAAACTTTGCAATCTTGATCACTCATTTGAACCTTTAACATCCTCACCGCTCAATTTGTCTCTTTGTCCCAACCTTTGAGACCAACATTTAAATGGTCTCTCCATTTGAAACCATTTGAAAGCCTTCAACTCAACCATGCCTGAATCATGATCAACTTAACTCTACCCCCCACCCTTGGGAAATCCTATAAATACCAAGCATTTTGAGAGCATTATTAATCCTAGACATTCATGAGTAATTACATCTACACTATAGAGAAATTCATTTGAGATTATAAAATTTTGAGTATAATAGTGAGTTTTGAGAGCAAAATTGAATCGAATTGTATGACAATTTGAGGAATTTGAGAGCTAGATTAGGCATATCAATCATCATTTCTCATTCTAGGATTGTCACTAGTGGAGCCTAAGGCTGAAAGCTTCATTAGCATGCTTAGTTAGAGAACCGTGGAATGCTTATTGTTTATTTGTCAATTCTTTGCTTAAATTTAGATTATCTTTCCATAGAATTGATAGCATTCAGACTAATTTCACGAAGGTATAGTTTCTATACACACAAATGGTGCCCACTGTGGGGCTTTAAGCCTCTAATTTCCATTTTTCATCATAATTTGCATGTTTTTGTATCTCTTGTTGTTGCATTTTGCAGTTTGTAGGTAACAACGCCTATGAGGTAAATGCTCACATGTGTAAACAACAAATCCATGCCTAGAATCATTTCTATTTTCTTGTCTTACCTTCTTTCAACGTGTGCCAAGCCTTAAGTGACACCTTTGACGGAGAAGTCACGCCTTTACACAGTCAAACAACGCCTTAAATCTTTCCTTTAATGCTTATAATTTGTTATTTCACACCTTTGCTGCTATGTTATAACACATTTTAAGTGTTATTTTACACATGATTTATTTTAAGTAGAGCGTAGTAATATTTCAAATACCACGTGCAGTACTGCAAAATACTGCATAGACAACAGTAAAGCGACGCGTATTATCCTATTAAATGACACATATAGTTCTCTATGTTTTTTAGCTTGCAGGTTATTAAAAACAGAGAATTAATACTGTGTATTTTCTGATTTGCAGATGAGCAGACATCCAAAAGTGAAGAAACCTGAGCAGAGAGTTTACAAGGAAGATAAAGAGGTAAGAATCATTTCAAAGCATGTAAAATAATTCATAATTTGATTATTTTGGAAAGCCTAGGAGAAGAGGAAAAACTTTTTGAACATTATGTTAAGGTTGTAAATGCTTATAAAATCAAGTTTCCTACATTAAATTGAGATTATTTTGTTTAGGATCTTTAAAGAATTCACAATTTAGAAAGGATCCTTAAACTTTGTCATTTCAATTTCTTTGTTTTTCTTTCAATTTGTTGGTTGTGTTGACTAACTTTGTTGGAGGGGAAGGAGAGGGAACAATCACCACTAGGTGAGTGAAAAAGCAAGAAAAATACTCATAAATGTGCCTAGCCTTTGCTAGCTTCAAAAATGTATTTTTCTCAACAAGATTGCATTTGATTAAATTGCGGCATTCATTTTCCAAACTAGTCTAATTAAAAGCCTATTATTGTTCACCAAACGAGACATTAGGCCTATGCTCTCAAATCTTGAATTTGATCAAAATGCCAAACATGTCAGATTTGGGGATAGAAAGAAAGGTTAGGGAATGAACCAAACATTTGATTTTTAAAACCTCCTTGTCAAGAGGTTGGAATTAACATTGCTAAACATGTTTGGAAGAGAAGAAAGTAGTAGGGATATGCTCTTCACTCTTTGAGTGAATCAAACTCCTAAACCTACCTATTCAATTCAATTCTTGCTTTAATATGAACATGTTAGAGCTATAAAGGGCCTCCCTCCCAAGTACATCCTTACGAGGATGGTGAGAGGGAACGACCCAAGTGGGAGACAACCATCTTAGACGTGGTAAATCTAACCCACTATAATAAAAACACATTCATCCTCAAAAGGGTGGGTGACAAACCGGTGTTGATAATTTTCACCTCCTCTAGTAGTCCTTCGTTATTGTGCAAAATCATGTTTTTATGCATGTGAGAGGCTCTTGTAATGGGGGTATAAAAACTCATCATTTGTTTAAACAGAAGTTAAAATAAAACTTGGTTAAGTAGCAAGCTTACCTCTTAAAGCCATGTCAAGAGCCGAATTTGACCTTAAGTAGCTTGTTTGGAATTCTTTCTTGTTAAAGACCCATGAAAACCTCTAAGAACATACACTTTGTGTGGTTTTAGGAGTAAATTTTTTATTTTTTATGTGTGTGTTGTGTTTGTTTCTACATTTTCTAAACAAGAAAACATCCTTGAAATCTGATCACAAGTTTAAATTCTTAAAAAATCAATCAAATAGTGACAAATAACTTTTTCTTGGTTAAGTGACACCTACCAACATTCTTTTCACGTGTGCAAACTATTTTGTGGCGCCTGAAAACTATTAAAGTAGCACGTACCAATTTTTAAACTATGTGTGGTAGCTTACCAAGTGGCACGTACAACTATTAAGTACCACGTACCAACAATCAAATCGTGCATACTAAGTTTCAAAGAAGCACGTAATATCATTCCAGTGAGCACGTAAATGACATTTAAGTACAGTGTATCAACCTCCAAACAACGTGTATAGACTGCAAAGGTCAACCAATGGGCATTTCTCGAGGGTTTGGACAAATTTTAATTTCATAATTGAATACCCTTTTGGAAGTTCTACTTGTGTATCATTTTGGATTGGTCAGATCCTCTCATATTTGGAAAATTCAAAAAATCATTTTTAGGGATTGATTGAAGGGATAAGCCAAGAAACATCTGATTCATGCTAATGCCAACTTTTACTAGATCCCATTACATCAAGTCTACCTTGAAATCTAATGGTACATATTTGAGGCAAGAAATTCCTTTCCCAAGTGACACATTCACTTCCCCAGAATGAACGGTTGAACCTACAAAAGAGGTGGAACCAAATAAGATGTCTTTTCCTTTTGGTAATATGGATCCTGATATTATTAATCTTGTCAACAAGGACACCACTAACAACCAAAATAGTGGAAATATAGATGCTAATAATAATGGGGGTAATGGAGCACGTTAATGGGTGTGGTAGGGTTAATCTTGCTTTGCGAAAGGTTCGGAGTGCTTGGCAACCGCCAGAGGAAGGCTGGATCAAAATAAACTTTGATGGGGTTGCAAGAGGCAACCCCAACATCTTTGGGTGTGGAGGTGTTGCGAGGGATAAAGATGGCAACATTGTTGCCCTCATAGAAAAGAGGTTAAGAGATGGGACCAATAATGTTGCAGAATGTGAGGCTGCAAAAGAAGCCATTCTGTTAGGAATCAAGTTGGGCTTGAGGAAGGTGCATCTGGAAGGAGACTCAGAAATCATCATAAATGGCATAAAAAAAGGCAATTTTTCCTCATGGCATCTGGATAAACACATCAACCAGATTTGGTGCCTTTTGCCCAAGTTTGAAGACTTCAAGATCTCCCATGTCTATCGGGAGACAAATACGGTGGTCGATATGTTGGCCAACTTGGGCGCCAACACCCCCCATGGAAGCAAGAATGATATTTTTGAAGACTTTGGTCTTCTCAACTTGGCCTAAAGCTGGAGTATTCCTTTTAGAGGCCACCCCGCGCATATTGCCTTGGAGCATCACACGATAACTTTGCCCACTCAAGTTTTTTATGGGAGGACAACACACCACTTGTTATAATTATTCCGCACGCAGGAAGGGTTGGGGTGGCGTGTTTCCAGAACTTCATGGGCTCCCAAATCCCCAAGCATTTATAGTACTAAATACACCTTGTTTACTTTAGTTTCAATATGTAGCAGCGCGATATCCATCACGGAAGCAAACTTTGCGTTGGAGTCCTGCAACCAAACCCAAGCGTACGTAGGTGTAGTCTCAGCTCGGCGCCTGAAGAACATCTTCCTCTTTGAGGACCAAGCCTTCCTGTGCGAGGTCATGAATTTATTGGGGCTGGAGTACATGGACACCCACTGGCGTATAAGGACAAATTTGGATATCGCCTCATTATTTGTTGCTTTGGCTCTATTGGTGGGAGACTCGAAAGATGAAGTCCGCAGGGTGGTGGAAACAAGCATCGACAAGCAATGGCTTGTATGACTGGAGGAGATCATTGAACGAACCATCCCGGGGGTAGGGTTGAACATGGGCCCAAACCCATGGAGGCTCATTGGTGGTGGAGACAATTCACTGCAGCCGCTGGTGGTCTAGTCCTCCGCGAACCCAAGCAAAGTTCATTTGTCGAAAGCAGCTAGGGCTTGGTGACAATTGGTTTGCCTTCTGCAGGAATATACAGAGGAAGAGGAGAAATCCCAAAAGGGGAAACTGAAGACCACTGCTAGGAAAAGTGTGCGCCCCCATGGAGAGCCCCTGTGATACCAAATCCAACAGGAAGGGCGGGTGGTGACTGCTGTAGCGATTAGTGCAGATGCAGGGGTTGATGTGTCTTTGCTCAATTGGGGTTCGACGAGTGGGACTGGAAAGCCACATTTCCCAAGGAATGAAAATCGAGCAATCCCCAATTTCACCAAAGAAGAGGCAGCGACATGGTTCAAGAAATGAAGTGGCCGAAGGTTTTCTCCAGGCATGCGGGGGGTTTTTTTGGTAGTTTTTTGTCTTCATCGGCTTGGTGTTTTGGGGCTGGATTTAGGTGTTGGGCACTGAAGCCCTTTTCTTTGTAATGCTCCGGCTTTAATTTTAATATGCTTGTAATTGAGAAACATTAGGCTCTCTTACTCTCTATACCATGTAATCCTTTTTAAAATCAATACAAATATTGTTACCTATAAAAAAAAAAATGGGGGTAATGGAGGAGGAATTGACCCTAATAACCAAGGGGTGGACAATAATGGAAGTAATAATGACTCTCAAGATGAGGAGGCTATTGAGGAAAGAGTAAACGAAGTGGTGCAAAGTCCCTTCTTCATGAAACTCATGGAAAAAGTCCTAGAAAGGGATAGGGAGAAGTATTTCTTCGACCTAGCACAAGCGGGGGTAAAAATTCCCCATGATTATGATGTTGATTAATTGAAAAAGAAATAATATGAGACTAATCCCATCTACATCATGAGAAAACAATTTAAGTTATTTCAAATACAATTGGACAACATGAAACAAATGGGGGTTCCTAAACCCTTTTCAATCGAAGCATTATGTCCTTTTCCATTTAACAAAACCCTAATTATGGCGTCATTCCCTACTAATGCAATTTTTCCCAAGTACATGAAAAATATGAGGGGGCATCTGATCCACAAGATCACCTACGAGAATTTTGTGCATTGAGCTTGGAGTTCATGAACGACACAACTTATTTAATGTGATTATTTCCAAGAATCCTTAGAGGAATGATGATGGAGTGGTTTTCTAAACTACCCTCCGATATTCGTACTTTCAAAGAATTGGCTTCAAAATTTGTGACACATTATTCCTATAACATCAAACACAAAGTCACAATGATTAACTTATGCAATACGAAACAACACGATAGAGAAGGGTTCTTACTTTCCCTACAAATATGGAGAGCAGTATTTTCTCAATACCCTCGAAGTGTTCCCGAAAAGGAAAAGATGGACATTTTCATAAACAACTTGAATATGGAAATGGATTACCGTTTGAGATTACAATGTCCACATTCTTTCCAAGACCTAATTGAAAATGGAGTCACAATGGAGGAAGTGTTATTGAAAAGTGGAGTAATCAAACTCTACAACTTACAAAAAAATTCCAATACTAATAACACTTTTCTAACAACAACAACAATAGAGCTCCTCCTAAGAACAATCAGTTTTGGCTCAAGAACACTAATAAATGTTTGGTAAATGATGGAGTTGTGGAAGAAAACAACTTAAAATCTACTCCCTTCAATCTCATGCAAGGATCCAACCAAGATAACAATGTGAATCAAGCACCTAAGGTTCCCTTCAATAATAATAACAATTTTGGGAACAATCAAGAGGCTAGAAAGCCTAAAACCTTCTTTGCTCCCTCTCCTAGAAGGAAATTCACACTCTTGGGTGAACCTCTTGAAAATGCGTTGAGGACTCTCATTGCGAATAAATTTATTGAATTACCTAAATATCAACCCTATGAGCCACAAGTAAAACCATCATGGTGGAGTGAGTCGAACCATTGTGAATATCATCAGAATAGAGGACATAAGGCAAATGATTTTATGCGATTGAAACATGTGGTGCAATACCTCATAGTTAATGAAGTGATCAAAGTGGAAGGACCCCAAAATAATGAATATCACACAACTTTCAAAACACCTTTCTTCAAACATGAGAAAGGGGAATCTTCAAATACTAACAACAATGGCAATAATTCAGGGGGTAACAATAAAGTCAACTTTACCCATAGCTATGATAATACTATCAATGCCCTATCATGATGTGAGAATACTATCAATGTTGTGATGGTGAAGGAACAACCTAGTAAAGAGACCTATAATATTGTCACTAGGGGGAAAGCAACAAGGATCACCCTACATGGAAGTGCTCCTAAGCCTTTTGGTCCTACTCAAGCAACCACTTTGACAAAACAAACTCCTTCTTCAACGAAGCCCTACAACTTAGTGGATCAATTGCAAAAGACACCAACTCAAATATCCATCTTGGAGCTATTGAAACTTTTTCCTAATCATAAAGAAATCTTGGAGAAAGCTCTTGTGGAAATGACTATTCCCAAAAACTTGGAGGAAGAAAGGTTTCAAAACATGGTGGGTCATCTTATTGCACCTCATTGTCTATCATTTTCCGAGAAAGATGACATGTCTATAAATCATCCTCAAAACCTCCCATTGCATATATAGGTCTTGATCCAAAAGCACAGCGTCAAAAGAGTCCTCATTGATGGAGGAACTGGTCTAAATATTTGCACCTTGAGTCTAGTTAAAGCTTGAGGGTTATCTGAATCATCCATTGATCCAAAGAAGCAAAGCACTATCAAAGCTTATGATGAGGAGGAGAGGTCTTCCAAAGGAATGGTGGTTTTGCCCGTTCAAGTGGGCCCACACCGTTTGTCAAGTCCTATATATGAAGTTAACTTATAACATCTTGTTAGGGAGGCCGTGGATTCATGAAATACAAGTGGTGCCTTCAACGTATCAAAAATGTATCAAGTTTCCATACATGGGTGAGGAAATTACTATTGCAGGAGACTCAAATCCCTTTCAATATTGTAACATGGTGAAACCTATACATGAACTATTTATTCCACACAATAGATAAGGAGCCATTTATAGTGCAATCATTGAAGAAACTAAGGAAGGACCTAGTTCAAAATTGAATGCTACTTCTACCTCAAGTCATAATGGAAGTAATTCATCTACATAGACTAAGGGAAAAGAGAAGGTTAGTTTTGAGGGGGAAAGTTCTAATGAATTTTCGGTAAAAGTTTCTACTCCAAGGGAACAAAGTTCAAAACCTTCTAAGGTTGAAAGGGAACAAGTCAAAGAGGAAAATTATCAAAAGATGAGTGAAATGATGCATAAGTTTGAGAAACAATGTAAAATTCATCAAAAAGGAGTGGGGGAATATTCTGTTTCATTATTTGACTTACCCACTTCTCCAAGGACACATGGAAAACCTTCTAGTTTCCATCCACCTAAAAAGTACAAATCCCATTTTGTGAGAGGAAGTGATCAATCAACCTTAGATAAAGAAGACAATGAATTCTTGCAATGGCTTTACAAAGATGAGGACAGTACAAGTGTTCCAATTGAGAGAGTTCAACATATTAACATTCAAACTAATCAATATGGAAAAGGTTTCCAAATCATGCAAAAGATGGTTTACAAGGGAAGAGGACCCTTAGGCATAAGAAACAAAGGATTTTTAGAACCCATTAAACCTCCTTGTAGATCCAAGGATGAAAAATCAGGCATAGCTTATCAAGAGAAAGGAAGTAGTTCAAGCAATATCCATGATTCCTATGAACATGTGCATATGTTAGGCTCCGAAAGTGAAGATGAATCCAAAAAATATGAATGTGATTCTTTATCCAAAGATTCTTGTCATGACAATGAAATAGATGTCATTCGTACTTATGCTCCTATATCTAGTACAACCAAACAAGCCAATATAGACCAAGGATCAAGTTCTACACAAGTGCCAAATGATTCTCAAGCACCAAATGTAGGCCAAGAATCAAGTGAAAATCAATGGGTAGGTGAACCATGGGTACCTTCATGGGTAGGAGATTCAAACGTTAGGTTTAATCCACGAGTATTTTATCCCATACAAATCCAAGAGGACTCAAGCGAAGAGAATTTTGATCTGACTTCTATAGAACACCTTGAACAAGCTCATGTCATTGATTTAAGCGATACAATGTATGAACCTTTGAAAGAAGTCATTTCCTTAAACCCCATGAATGAAAGCTTACCCAACGAATCCCTATCTCTTATTCATCCCGAACTTATTGATTGGGATTTGATTGAACCAAATGACATACTTTATTTCTCTAATGACAATGCCACGACCCTATACCTCAATGCAGTTGAACCATCTTCCACCAATGAACTCGATCCAAGCATGGTTATGGAAGTAAGTGTACAATCTCTCAATCCACAAGGAAAAAAAAGGTAAAAAAATGAAATGGTCTAGTGGTGAAAACCATTATGTGGCAGTGCTAGATAAAAAAAAAAGTAAAAATAAAGGATGTTTTCGAAGGTGAAAACTTAATTGTGGCACTTAAGGAAGAGAGACTGTATACTTTTCCCAAACATGAAGAGGAAAGATCTCCCATTTTAATTGAACCAACAAAAAAAGTAAACATTGGCACAAAATTGGAACCCAAGTTCATACATCTTGCAACATCTATAACTCCAATGGAAAGACATGATTTCATCAAATTCTTCCAAGAGAAACAAATCAATTTTGCATGGTCTTATGCGGATATGCCAGGATTAGATCCTAGTTTCATAATGCATCATCTCAATGTGAAGCCCAAAGTGAAACCAGTTAAGCAAAAGTTAAGAAAGACGCATCCTCACATGACTTTGTTGGTCAAAGCGAAATTAGATAAGTTATTAAAAGTGGGCTTCGTAAGGGTCATAGCCTATGCAGAATGGATTTCAAACATTATACCAGTGACTAAGCATGACAAGTACATCTGAGTGTGCACCGATTTTAGAGATCTCAACCTTGCTTGCCCTAAAGATGACTTTCCATTACCAAACATTGATGCTATAACAGACTTGACAACATGACATTCCATGTTCTCTTTAATGGACACATTTAGTGGTTACAACCAAATCATAATAGCACCTGAAGATCAAGAGAAGACTACTTTTACTTTCCCTTGGGGTACCTTTTGTTGGAATGTCATGCCCTTCGGCCTTAAAAATGCTAGAGCTACATATCAAAGGGAAATGACTACACTTTTCCATGACATGACATGCACACATTCCTTGAAGATTATGTGGATGACATTTTGACCAAGTCACATGAAAGGAAAGATCATCTACCTATTTTAGAGAAAATCTTTACAAGATTGGAACAATTCAAAGTTAGGTTAAATCCTAAAAAGCGTGCATTTGGTGTCCAATCTGGAAAGTTATTGGGTTATACAGTTTCGGCCAAAGGAATAGAGGTAGATCTGAAAAAGGTTCAAGCAATTATGGAGATGGAAACACCTAAGAGCATTAGCCAAATGAGATTATTATGACAAACACTTCAAGTGTTGTGTTAGATGATATAGGATCTGCTGGACGCGCCTGAGTGGGTGTCAACTAGTGAAGAGTTGTTTGGGATAGATTAAATACCCCAAAAGGGTGCGTTCCCATTATAACTTCATAAACATAGTTCAAACAAAACTACATATTAATAGAGAGTGCGAGTTCCAAGGGCCTTGATCCCGTGGATACGAGTATGTAGGCATCTTGGAAGGTGTAGGACACCTCCAGTGTGTAGGTGCCTTGGACATAGTTTATGTGGTGACTCGTTCATCATCATATTACAACCCTCTAAATTTGTCAAACAAAAAAAAGATTCTCAGGAAGGTACCTATACTTGGCCAGATGCTTGAAACTCGAGAAGGGTTATAGGTTGTAAATTTATTCTTGGTGCAAGCCCAAAAACCAAGGAATGGTGCAAATATTATTTTATAAACCTTGCTAAGAACCTTGGCATAGTCTTGAGCAGATTGTGGAATTTCTTGCAAGCTACTCTAGACCCGGATTGGTCCCAAAGAGTGAAAGTCTATGATCAGAGCACTTGATATTCCTATCCTTATGAGAACCCATCATGAATGGATGGAGGTACGCCTTATAGATCACTTACATTGTATTCTACCCCATATGGGTAGAGGTATGATCTGAAAAGGCCACTTATAATCCCATCCCATTTGGACAGATACAACTTTTAAATCACTTACATTATTTCCTACCCCGCATGGGTAGAGGTATGATTTGAGAAGGCCACTTATGTATTCCTATTCCACACGAATAGAGGTTTGGTCTGAATGACCAACTTAGTTGCCCAGGATAGAAGAGCCCGGGTTGGCTGTGTATTGTGTTTCATATTGTCTCTCTTATGGAAAGATAATTGTATCTCTTGAGTAATCAATGTTTGGCAATGAAAAAAAAATAGTCTGGTATTCTAAAGTAAACTTTTGTCATTTACTTCTTGTAATTTGTTATTTCATTCTGAGGACAGGACGATCCTTACATAACTTTCCATGGAGAGAGGCGGAAGATGAAGGGAGAGAGGTAAGAGAAAAAGAAAGTAGAAAAAGGGGGAGGAAAGAAAAGACAAAAATATAGGAAACTAAAATAAAAGGAAGAGAAGAAGAGGGAAAAAGAAAGAATATAAAGTAAAAAATAAAAATAAAATATTTATAAAAATTCAATTACTATTTTTAAAATAAAAGAACAAATAAAAAATATATAAAAATTTAATTGCTATTTAAAAAAAACAAAATATATAAAAATATTCAATTGTTTTTTTTTTTTTTTTTGATCAGTAAACGGCCGAA
The DNA here is from genome assembly GCA_018584345.1 of Thuja plicata. Classification (NCBI taxonomy): domain Eukaryota; kingdom Viridiplantae; phylum Streptophyta; class Pinopsida; order Cupressales; family Cupressaceae; genus Thuja; species Thuja plicata. The sequence goes on along the minus strand of MU223830.1, from coordinate 165,665 downwards.
GCCAGAGAAAATTTATTATTGATAATGTTAAGTTACATGTCCACCGTTCAAGCGGGCACTGGTAGGAAAGAATGGGGAAGAAAACCTCCAGTCTTTCCCGGGACATACATCCTATACTTACAAAAAAGCAAAGGGGCATACCCTTGTTTCGGATTACAAAAATGTTAGATCCCTTATAGGGTTAATATAGAGCTACTCATTCCGAGCAATTACATGATCAAATACATCATATCTATAGGGGCATACCCCAGATCTAAGTCGCACGTGCTTTATTGAAGAATACAACCCTGGGTTGGGTCTTACAAATTAAAGCAAATTTACATAACCAATTAGTCTTGTTTCAATTGAGGAAGCGCCTTCATTTGGTAGTCCTGTGGATCAAAACAAAAACAACAAACCATGCTCGAAGAAACATTCATAATTAGGTGGGTTAGTTATTGAACATATATACCTTATTGAAGTAAGAAAAGGTTATTTAATCTATGATGCATACAAGACCTTGTCTATGTACTGTCTTAATAGAGGATGACTGCTACAAAAGGTCCGCCATTTAAATCAATAAATACAAAGAAATGAATACTTAATCATTACTGAATAATTTTAATAATAAAAAGAGCTAATTTTAACATATTGATTTAAT
>MU223830.1:123422-156987 GCA_018584345.1 Thuja plicata | reverse complement strand
AATCTGAAGTCTTATTGTGTTGTCTTAACTTCTGTTGTTCCTTCATTCTTTTGTTCTTCCTTTTATTTCCCTTGTTTCTGCTTTTTTCTTTGACTTGGTTAATTTTTCCATAGGCAGCTGTCTTCTGAAAATCTTCTTTCCAGATTGTGATATTTTCTTCTTTTTCTAGTTCTGGACCATCCTTTTCTAAATTCGGATGATTACTAGACTCAAGATGGTTGTCCTTCATAGGACTATCTTCATTCATAGGATTATTGATCTCAGCTTGTTCCATTTGGGGCTTCAGTAAGTCCTGGTCAGTTTCTTTTTGAGATTTATTGGTTACCCCAGGAATGGTAACCTCAAGCTCAGTAGTTAGCTTAATATTATTAGCATCAGCATAAAATTCATTATCTAATCTAATTTTTTTAGAAATTTCTTTATCCTCTCTGAGACAATTGATGTGATATATAGAAGAATTAGTAATGACTTTTATAGAGTCAAATACAAAAGAATTAACTCTACATTTAACTAATAGTCTAACATTATTACAGAGTTCAAATGAAGCCTCTATTCCAACTGGTTCTCCCAAGGATGATCCAATTTTCTTGAGGATTTTCGGGTGCATTAACTCTGGGGGAACCGACTTGAGAGTAACCCAAGTTGGGATTGCAAAGTCTAAGTTCTCCTCCTTGCAATCCGGGATCCATTCGAAGAATTTGACCATATATCCTTTAAAGAAACATTCCGCTAATTGCAAAAATTCTTTTTTAATGGCCTCATTTGTACTATGCAAATATGCTATTCTATCAGTGAAATGAGAGATACTTACCTGATTTGAGCATTGTTCCCTCAGCCAGTCAATAAGTTTTGGCAGTTCTGATGTTGGTCCGTTCCAGTAGCCGAAAAAACCAAACCTTTGACACTCATTCCACCTTTGTGCACTGAAATTATTGCTGATGATGACAATCTCTTTGTCAAGGTTCATCGCTTCATGAGATAAACCCATTCTAGGGTTTATGATGCTTTTACCAGAATTTCTTCTGCGATGTGGGGGAATATATATCGGGGATGAGTTAGGGTTTGTCTGCCTTGAAACTTTTGCTTGGGTTTTCTTGACTTCCATACTTGGTCGCTGAGCTGATTCTCGCTTCACATATTTTGTTGAGTTAAAATATTTGAAAATTTGCTGATCTAACTTTTCTTTGGTAAAGATAATCGGTCTTGAATTTACCTTAACCTTTGCACCAACGACTATGTGGGGGATTTCTTCCATTTCCTGGTTAGCCACGTTTCCTATCTCAGCCAGATTTTCCTTCATTCTTTCTAGCAGCTGGAAAGCATTAGCTAATTTAAGGACTGGGCCATCCGCATTGGCCTTGTTGTGCTTTTGCGATTCTTTCTGTTTTCTAGTTTGAGTTGGCCCAACTTCTCCATCCTTGTTTGTCAAACCCTTGAAACAATTTTTCCTTTTGTGCCTCACAATCTGCCAGGAGCAATTATCACATTTAGGATCTGTCCTCGGCACCGTGGTTTTGCATTCAATCGTTGCCCTAATAATTGCATCATTTCTTCGCGTGTTAGCATCCATGCCTGATTCGTTTAGGGCTTTTTTATCTGCTTCAAATTTTTGAATGCTCTTCCTTTTTTGTTCTTCAATGAAAGGCCTGAGATGTTCATAGTCTGGTTGAATTTGGACATTTTTCTGCTTACAATCCTTCTCTTTATGCCCGTAAAGATAACATCGAAAACAATAGCTAGAAAAAACGGGCTTAGTCTTCTTCTTTGAAACGTTCGTGCTTGTTTGGTGATCTGCGGCTGAGGGCTTCGCAGGGGTTTCTTTCCCGACCTCTGCGTTGCTTCGCGGGTTTGCATTGTCTGCGATTTCTCGCCTTTTTCGCTCCATTTCCAATAAAATTGAGATTTTTTATTTTAAAAAAAAAATAAAAAAAATAAAAATAAAATATTCAATTGTTATTTGATATTAAAATCTAAAAATAACAATGGCTAATAATAATATTTCAAAATTATTTTATTATACATTTTATAATTTGATGTAGTTTCAACTCATTTAATATAAAATAGCAATGGCTAATAATAATATTTGAAAAATACTTTATTATTATACATTGCATGTAATTTCAACCCCTTTAATATAAAATAGTAATGACTAATAATAATATTTCAATTTAATAAAAGAAAAAAGAAAAAAATATAAAAAAATTAATTGCTATTTTTAAAAAGTAAAATAGAAAACAAAATATATAAAAATATTTAATTGGTATTTTTATTTTATATTAAAATCTAACAATAACAATAGTTTTTTTATTGATAATAAGGGTATCACAACAAAATGACCAAGGTACATAGAAGCGCCTCAAACTGAAAGTACCAAAAATATTACAGTTTGACGATAGAGAAAAAACATTAAGCAAAAAAACTAGAAAAGGAGATCATCAAAGACATCCACCAAGGCAACCCAACCAGAAATATCAAGAATAATTAATTAATAATAATATTTCAAAAACACTTTATTATACATTTTATAATTCGCATGTAGTTTCAACCCATTTAATATAAAATAGCAATAGTTAATAATAATAATAATATTTGAAAAATACTTTATTATACATTGCATGTAGTTTCAACCCCTTAAAATTCCATAGCAATTGCTTCAAAGTTACCCCATTCTCATAGGTTGTAGCCGTAGTTGCATATAAATTTATCTGAGCGATGTTTCTGGCGCGGGCGATCCGAAGGTTTAAAGTCGGACACAAGATTTTTGCAATCATAAATTTATCTGCTCAGGAGGACCAGTCAGAGAGTTCTTGGAAATGCAATTTGTCGTGACAAGGGAACGATTCGGAAATTCATTGTTGAACTAGTTCGCCATTAAAATATTTATTGCCATATTCGTTTCTGTTTTTTCGGTTCCCTATTTTTGGCTATACACTGCGAAGAAGGGTCCTTTCAGGCTTGGGTTTGCGACGAAGACAGTGATCGTCTTATGAGTGTAGGCCGTCATGAATGCCACAGTCATAGGTAAGGCCTATTAATGTCGCTCTTATTGCATCAGTGAACTGGAAGTCAATCGCTTAAAGATGTTAATTTATTTTTTCTTGGTTGAAATTCTGTATTTGGCAGACCCATTTCAGGGGGATTTCCCGGAAGTGATAGAAGAGTTTCTGGCGAAGGGCATGGCCAGATGCATTGCGTTCAATCGCCGTGGAACCTTACTAGCAGGTCTGGAATACATGCGTTTTTCTAACCGTAGTTTTTTTTGGTTATATTTGGTACCTAATTTTATTTATGCACATTTGCGTTAATTCTTGTCCGAATTGAATTGAGTTCTTTTAGGACAATTTTTATTTAGGCGTGCCTGGTATTCAATTGCAGCTAGGTTGATCGGAGTTTGCCAATCTTTCAGTATACGGAGAAGTGTTTATGTTTTTTCGTTTGTTGTGTATTCAATTTCATTTACGTCCATCTGAGTTATATGTCATTAAGTAAATGGAGAAGCTTTCATGCTTTTTCGGAGTTTGCCAATCTTTCAGTATATGGAGAAGTGTTTATGTTTTTTCGTTTGTTGTGTATTTAATTTCAGTTACGTCCATCTGAGTTATATGTCATTAAGTAAATGGAGAAGCTTTCATGCTTTTTTGTTTGTTTATATTTGGGTGTCTTGGGCATGGAACGTAGTCTTGTCCATTTGAGTGTTTTGGTCATCACGTTCTCGGAGAGGCTTTCATAGTATTGGGCTTGGTTTGGGTTCTGTTTCAGCTATGCCCATTTGAGCTATTCAGGCACGGTGTGAATTAGTTGTCTTGGGTGTTCAATTTGAATGCCCATTTGAATGCTAGACAGGAAAGGAACTTGATGAAGAAGATAAGAAAATGAGAAATTTAAGTGGAGAATGTAACAATAGGAAATCTAACATTCGGGTACATTAAAGGCTTTGGATAGCTAGTTTGTCAAAATGCCTTTGGTCCTATGTTTTGGGTTCATTAGAATCTAACCTGTGGTTAGTCCCCAACACCTAGATCTGGGTTTTCTGGTAGGTTATAATGTTCAAACTCAAGAGCTCACATGGACAATGGACATTGCTTGGTGCTCTACTACTAACCTACAATACCTTAACAAGTCCGAGCGTTGATAGATTGGATTGAATGTCCAACAGGGCATTGGGGAGGATATTGTTAGCGGGCATGTTTTTTTAGGGGAATATAATAGAGTCTGGGGCATGTGTAAAATCAGACATAGAGTTATTGAGTTATACATTTTTCTGTTTTGAGCTCCTACTAGCTTCTCTGAGTAGATTCTCAATGCTACCCATCATTTGAAATCCAGGCACAACATATTTTAGTTGTTTGGAAAGCTATGTCGCTAGAGTTGTAAGCCTATATGCACTCATTTTTCTTGGACAATATGGTGCATTTGATTCGAAAGACCATCTCTTTGCAGCTTTTGTGTATGGAATACACAGATGCACTGTTTTTCCAAGGCAGTACGTTTACTTCCCTTGTAGATGAAATACATTGCCTTCAGAAGTTCTTGATAACTCAAAAACCTATTATTAACTTGAGTCTCTGCACTTGAAAATAAGAGTCTCCATTAAAAGAACAAGCTAAGATCTTTGCTGGGGTACCTGCTTTCCATTGTTTCCATAAATTTGGGCCTCATCTGAAATAGAAGGAAAGCAGGTGACGGCCAAGGCATTCAAGCAAATAAATCTGGAATTTATACATTGTCATTGCTCTGATACAATGTCAGGAATGTGTGACTGCTATACAGGTAAGTCAAAACCTGCATATAATGTTTACCAGACATTAGCGAATTCAATACTGTACAAATGCATTTTCATATTGCAATAGGGTCTCACATTATGGCATCTCAGAGATTTGGTTGCTATACATACAAGTCAAAACCTGTACACAATGTTATTCACACATTAACAAATTCACTACTGTAGTTTAACAAATGCATGTTTATATATTGCAATAGGGTCTCACATTATGGCATCTCAGATATTTGCAATTGTGCATAGGTGTGTGTGCATGTGCGTAGGCATCTGCTGACTCAATAATGTAAAGGTTGGAAATTTGTTTTACGGAGCAAGTTTTTTAAGTGCCAATATTGGCGATTTTCATAACCTTTAGGTGGAGTGTTCATAATTCTCAGGGGATGGAAAACAGTTTATAAGGGAAGGTTCCTCTATTGTAGGGCACTTCATGACCATATATTATAGTATGTTCTTGTTATTCTCTAAAGAGAACCAAGCAGGAGAAGTTTATGCTGTGGATTTTAACTGGACAGAAGTGCTTGACTAGTAACAAAGATAAATTAAACTGGTTGCTGCTAATTAAGCATCTGCTTTTGACGGGCATATATTTAGCGTGTTATAGTCATTCATGCATTTCCTAAATGGTTAATAAAGCTTGATCATTAATTCAAAAGTTGGAAAATGGAAACTATGCTTACATATAAAAGCTTAGAAGTTCTCTGAATTGTACATTCAATAAATAGATGATCTTTTTATTCTTTTCATGAAAAGTTGAAAACGAATCAGCAAAATCTGTAAGTGAACTTACCCTTAACTTCCCCAAAAGTAATATTTTTCATATCTGACATCATTAGAAAAACCATACCTAGTTTCTGGTAACTTAATAATATGCTTTTGTTAGAGAGCAAGCGATTCCATTTGCTCTCTAATGTCTCAGTCTCAGACCTTTCTCCACAGGATTATAAATGTCATATTTGTTACCTTCCTTTCACTTGTTGGCTTTCAAGTCTGTACAAGAAGTCTAATTACTTTATTTAAATGAAACAGCTGGCTGCACAGATGGAGCCTGTGTTATATGGGACTTTGAAACCAGAGGAGTTGCCAAAGAACTCCGTGATAATGACTGTACTGCATCCATAACAAGTGTCTGTTGGTCCAAGGATGGATATCGAATACTGACATCATCTGTGGACAAATATCTGACACTGTGGGATGTTTGTGAGGGGGAGAAACTGACACGTGTCTTGCTCCAGCAGACTGCCCTGTATGCTCGTCTTCATCCCGGATCAGCAAATCCATCTTTGGGCTTAGCTTGTCCCATGTCAAGTGCACCTATCCTTGTGGACTTCAATTCAGGCAATCAATACGCACTTCCTCTCACAGCGAATTCTACAGGTACAGAACCAGTTCATGGTTCTCGGAGTAAAAATTCTGACGGAGGTGTAGTTTTTTCTTCTGCTACTGCAAGCTTTAACAAAAAAGGTGATTTAATTTATGTTGGAAATGCCAAAGGGGAGATTCTGATTATTGATACACAGACAAGAAGAATACAAGCTCTATTTCAGGTTCCTGGAGGTGCATTAATTAGACAGATTGTCTTTAGTAAGAGTGGAAAGTATCTACTTACCAACTCTGGGGATCGTACAATTCGGGTTTTTGAGAATTGTTTACCACAGAATAAAGCAGCTCAAGCTCTAGAAAACTTAATTAATGGTTCAGGAGACAGTGCAGTGATTGAAATCATGAAGCGGGTGGGATCTCAATGCCTAACACTTTCTAAGGAGTTTCAGGATGCAGTTAATCGTCTCCCATGGAAGATTGCATGTTTCAGTGGTGATAGTGAGTGGATTGTTGGTGCACCTGCTAGCAAAGGGGAACACAAGATATGTATATGGAACAGGCAAGGGAAACTTGTCAAAATCTTAGAAGGACCTAAAGACAGCTTGACAGATTTGTCATGGCATCCTGTAAGGCCACTGGTGGTTTCAGTTTCCCTGTCAGAAGGGTCCGTGTTTATATGGGCCAAAGATTATACAGAAAATTGGAGTGCTTTTGCTCCAGATTTCAAGGAGCTTGAGGAGAATGAAGAATATGTTGAAAGAGAAGATGAGTTTGACATGAAGCCTGATACTGAGAGGGTATTTAGTATTTACCAATGAACTACTTTTTTCATCCTTTTGAATGCATCTGAATCATTTTTCTTGAATTGTTGAAGCATGAATTTCAATTTGTAATGTTCTTTGGACAGGTTACAACTGCACATGTGGATGAAGATGACGAGGTTGATATAATGACTAGGAAAAACTATTTAGATTATAGTGATTCAGATGACTCACATGAAGGACTATACTATTTACCTACTATACCATTGCCAGACAGTCCTAAACAGCAGGACCAATCTTCAGAAAGCCCTTCTAAACCTGAAAATAGCACCCCTTCTCAGTCAGATAGGTCACCTATCATAGATGAAGGAAAAGATAAAACACCAGAGCAGAGCACCTGTCAAACTCCGGATTCTCTAGTGGGTAATATTTTTAATCTGCTTCAAGTCATTTTTTTGTAGGGTATTATTCAGTTTTTATAGAAGAGCATTAATAAAATAAATGCATCTGGTTTATATTCTATAGTAGGTAAGAAGATTAGTGTGACTTTCTATTTCTTTGTTGGGACCAATGCTTATGGGTACTTGATTATGCTAACCACATCTTATTTTGCGAAGTCGCTGAAAAAGTTCACTTTTGTTAGTTTATTTGATGAATTAGAGCCACAAATTAATATTGAGTGTAGGTGTATGTTCTATGCTCAAAAATCAATTGGTAGAATAACATCATGCGTCGAAACCAACCAAACTGGTGTAGTTGGGAATCAGAGGATCATGGGGCCTCAAAAGGGAAATAAACATAATAAAAGTGACCTTAAAAAGGAATTAGCTATCTACATCAACAAAGCTTCATATTTAACATAAACATAAACTAATCTAGGCAGTTAAAGCTGTAAAACCAACATTGGGAGGAGGTCCTGATCATTAGGGTTACTGCATCCTCCATCAAGCGAGTTTTTCCTTTCTTCCATTGGCTGCCGATTGGTGAGAGTGGTGTGTTCTCCCTCTCAGTGGCTGTCATGGGCGTACAAACCCTGAACACTTGACATAATTTGATAACTCCTTGGTGACAAAATAGTAAGTACCAAGTGAGGAAATGAGCCCTGGGCTTTGTGGGTCTCTCACATTGTTGAGAGGACATAGGAGAGTGGTGAGAAGGTGGCTACCATCCACTTTGGTAGCCAGCAAGTAGAAAAGGCTGCCTTGCCCATGGTGGAAAAAAACCTTGTTGACAGCAATGAGAGTGGCATTAAGAGGACTTTCAACTACCATGGCGCTGCCCTTGTGGTTGGGGGGGGGTGTGTATCTGTCACGGAGAGGTGAAGAGGGCTGAACCTCTGGAAATAGTGTAGGGGGCATTCCACCAGTGATCTTGCAGGGTCCAAAAATGTTTAACTTCAAGGACCATGCTATTGGCTGAAACTGTTATTTGCATGATCATGAGAGACAAATAATGCTTTGGAGTGAATTTCAAAATGAGAATTAATAATAGATTTAGCAAATATAGCAAAATTTCTATCTTTTAGATACAAAAATGAATCTCCAATTTGAAATCATGGCATAGCTAGGAGACTTCAGTAGGAAATTTGGTAGTGTTGGCCAGTTGAGCATTGTGCCAGATAAAGACTTTTGGCTGAAGAGGTTCGGAAAAATCATGGATCCACTGCCAGGCCATTTCTGCTTGAGCTTATAACCAAAATAAGAACAACAAAGTTTTATGTTGCCCACAAAATAGGCATCTAGTATTAGCAATGCCATGATGTGTTAGATGCTTGCCAATGGCAGGACCTTGGTAAAGCAACTAGGCAAAATGAGCGGCAAGCTTGGGACTCACAATTGCTTTCCAAACCAATCTGAAATGTTTAACTACACATAAAAGATGAAGACTCAAGGGACCTTCTAGAATTTAGTTCCTAAAGCATAGGTTAATGTGGCGAAAACCATTATTATCATTTTTTGGGGGGTTTATTTGCAGAATGGAGTATCCAGAGCAGAACACAGTTTTTTGCAAATGCTGCAATGATACAGCCTCAATTATTGTTTTCAAGGTCTCTTTGTCCACAAGTTTCAAAATGAACATAACCTTTGTTTGCTGCCAAGGAAATCAAGTGGATTTGACCTTGGAATACAAATCTTGTAGATGTCACTTATCTTTTGAAAAAAATTTAGGGAATGCATTTGAGAAATCTCAACTAACGTCTTGTCTTGAGAAATAACGATGGGAGTCCACAATAAGGATTGCTAGTTGATTGGATAGACCAATATGTAATCCATCTTCATTCCACATCAGCCGTGGTTTGATGGCTTCCCAGGTTTTCCATATACTTTCGGGAACAAAAGCGTGATTTTTTTGATGGGAATAGGGGATATACTAATGCAGACGAAACCAAAGCCATTCTAGGCATTACTCCCATATGAGGAACTAGATATAATACAGTTATGCAACAAAACTTCTTAGAGCCATCATAAGATTTGACAATTTATTTTGTGCAAAGCTCTATTCCTTGTCTATAGACATCAATAATCCCTAACCCCCAAGAATCTTTGTGTAGTCAACATATTTCCTAGACATCTTTGTGAAAGCCTTTGTTGTTTGAATTGGCTAAAGGCTTGCAAAAGCTTTTCAAGCTTGTGGTATGAAGACTTAGAAGGCACTCTACATGATGAGTAATAAACGTGTGTGCTCACAAGTACTTTAGAGCATATTTGAAACTTTCCAACTAGCAGAAGTGACTTTGTAATACATCATGCCACCATTTTGTCCTCTCTATCAATAACATACTACCACAACATAGACTGGCAAGCTTGAAGAGAAATGGAGATTCCCAATGACTTGAAATTCTCTCCATTGTCAAAAGGTTTCGAATCAAAAGAATTAAGCCAACTTGGAGGTAGAGAGAAGGATTACCTACAATATTGTGGTTTACTCCATTGGATGATAGAACTAGATGCTAAGAAAAAAGTGTTATGACACTTGAAAGCTTGTTGAATATTGTCTTCATCCTCAAGCAAATTGAGGAACAAGTTGTTGGCAAAGTGAGCATTAACCATTTGTTGGGAATTGTTGCCGAGAAGGGACATTCCTTTTTCTAATCATTGTGAGATGGCATTGGCAAGAAGATAGTCAAAGCTGTCAACCAACATGGGGGTGGACCCAAGATAGCATTCTTGATTAATGGACCTAAAATGGCCAAATGATTCAAATTGAATTTCATTGATAATAATGCATGTAGAAGCATTTGCAAACGACGCTTGAATTAATTGAATAACATTAGAGCCAAAGCCAACAACATCGAGCATGATAGTATGAAAGACCATCCAATTCTGTCATAGGCTTACTCAAAGTTAGTCTTGATTAAATGTGTTCTTTGTTTTTTTTTTCTCCCATTCCACACCATCCTAGACATCAATGACACTATTTGTAATATATGTCTGCTTCGTATAAAATTAGTTTGCTTTGGCTAGACAATTAATCGGAGGAGGTGCCCAATATGAAGGGAAATTGCCGTAGCAATGATCTTGTAGGAGAGATTCAACAAGGTGATGAGCCACCAATTGCAAATTCAATTCAGCATCCCTAGCTTTAGGCATGAATTTGATATTTCCTTTGTAATACAAAATCTAATGACCTAGAATGAAAAGCTTCAATATAAATTGTATACAAATTAGGGTCAACGTCTTCCCGAAGGATTTTGTAGAATTCACAAGGGCACCCAAGAGCTTTATTATTGACCATGCCATGCATTTTTGAATGGAGATCCTCCTGCAAAAGGAGTTTGTTGAAGGTCATAGCTTGGGTTGTGGAAGGCTACAAGGGACCTTTGAGAAAATATGGATTGCTTCTTCCCTCTCAAATGAAGGGTCTTGAGCATTGCAAAATGTTCTTTTAAGGCTAAATGAAAAACTTAGAATTTCATGAATCTATGCCTTTGATAGTTTTTATTTTTTGAGCATAAATTTTTTTTTATATGATCAGTAAATTGTGGGATTAGGGCCCACTCCAAATACAAAAAAATAAAAGAATAAAGAAAGCTTCAGACCCATGAATAGGGAGCACAAAGAGAAAAAATCTCACTAAATTTCCTAAAGAGAGTTCAAGTAACCAAAAGACAGCTCAAAATCCAAAGAAGACAACATAGGAAGCACAAAGAGAAAAAATCTCACTAAATTTCCTAAATAGAGTTCAAGGAACCAAAAGAGAGCTCAAAATGCAAAGAAGACAACATAGGAACAATGATAATGAGTTCCCAACCAGACCAACATGCAAGAGCAATTCGTCTAACCTTTTTTGCTAATCCATTCCTCATGCTCCTATTCAGGAGGGCATCCATGGTCCATTGAGTTCCATTGTCAATCACTTTGCGACATTCCATACGAAGCTTCTTTTCTTCAGAGTTGCGCCCTTTCTTCCTTTTGATTGGGAAGTTTGCTTTAGAGATGGCGCTTGCAGTCTGGGAAGTGTTGCATCTTTTAAGTGTGACAACCAAATTATCTATGAAATCTGCATAATCCTCAACAAGATCCTCCATAAATGTGTATGAGCCTTAGAGTCAAAACAATCATCAACATCGTCATCTAGCTGAGTTATTACCAAGGAAATCATCATTGGGACACCAAAGCAATGTTGATGTTACCTTTGGGCTGAGATGGGGGAGACATTAAAGGAGAATAGACAGCCGCAAGAACTTCACAACTAGGACTGGGCTCCAAATTGGGTGCAAAAGTTTACCCTTGTTGCACCAAATAAAATACACATGGTGTGCTTGGCTTCCTAATCCATTTTTTCAGATTGAATTTCCTTTTAGCAATTTTCTTGGGAGAAGAACATCCAACAATCTTGTGATTGATCATATTGCAGCAAAAAGCATTTGAAGGGAATACCTTCAAAGTCTAAAAATTGGATCCAAGTGTCTTGGGAAGAGTGAATTGCGACTAAATGATGCTCTAGTTTTGAAATGTCAATAATAGCACAAACCTTGTGCATCTATGATGATACACTCCAGGATCAACATCCAACTTCACAAAGGAACCAATTTGATCAATCATATTGCTAATGGGCCCTGGATCACGCATGATCAGGGGGAGATTATACAATCTAATTCAAATGGGGATGGAAGTGATTTGAGCAGCAAGATGATCAAAGAAAGGGAACCAAGGGGAAATGAAAAGTCTCAATTGGCCATTCTACTTCACATTATTGCAATCTTCCACGTAAATGAAATGGAGGAGAAAAAACTAAAATCCTGAATGTCTATTTTTGGGGCGGCCACACTACAATAAGTCATCATCCAAGCAACAAATTGATCAATCGGTAGTCGTTTGCTCATGCACCTAATGAGGAGGGATTGAGTCCCAACCTCCGCATAAAATTCATCAATGCACGAATCTAATTCATGAAAATCAACAAGAGACTCCACCAACAAAACCTACGAGTCTCCAAGATTGCAGATTTACGTGCCCTTTAGAGTTGTTTCTTGAGAGTGCGATGCATCAAAGTCCTTGTGGTGAGGCGGATTAGGGTTAGCCGTAGTGATTTGGGACTTGGAGAACTCACTACACTCATGGTAAGGGTTGCATCAATTTTTGCAGTCCTTAGCAAAGAAGGGAGTTGCATGAGGAAAAGTCTACTAAGGAACTAAAGAAGGAGAGGGCTGGAGTTTGTTGCTCATTGAAGCCCAAAGTGGATCAAAACCCAACCTAGGCACCCATGAGTCTGCCTGAGGAGAGGTGCCCACCTTAGTCACTATGAGATGAAATTGTTTGTGGTCGCCGTTAGTTCACGTCTTCTCCTTGCCCTTGTGCTTTTGAACTGCATCAAACCCACACACTACCATACCTGCGTTGTTGCACTCTTCACACACCTCCACTCTGCCACACTACACAATCTTAGCAAACTTTGCATACCGAACTTCTTCAGAGACATGCTTTGATGAAAATCAAGCCATCGACCTTGAAATACTTTGAATGAAGAATAGAAGAAGTGGCAACCTTGCAGTTTTTGTTCTTGCAATGACTGAAATGCCATTGAGGATCATTTCAATGCTTCCCTGCCTTGAACACCGCTTTTTAGTGACCCTATCAATAAATTCTCAGCTGTCATGTGTATGACAGTTATTGTTACAAGACTGGAAGATTATGTCAGTGGTAGCTCATATGAAGAATATGCAAAGGAATTTAGCTGTTCAATTCTTGCTTCTGTACCATGAAGAGCTGCCATTATAGAGACAAAAATTTACTCTTGCAAAAAACAATACTGCTACTATTATAACACTGATTTCTGGTTGTAGACTTTGCAGCTTATATGTTTGCATAGGTGTCTGAAGTTATAGAACAGCCAAGGGTTTAGCAGAGCTAGAAATAAACACCGATAACCTTGGTGAACTGATTTAGAGCTGAAAGTCTGAAGCATAACTTTCTTCGATGATGAAGACTAATATGAACAGCTGTAGTGTCTCTGACAAATATTAATGCAAATACTTGTGGACAGATTAAAATATATTTAATGTGGTTCTTATAAAATCCAAACACGAGAAGCAAATGTTTCAGCATTTTTTATTTCAGGGTTTAAATAACAGTAGCATTAAAAACCCATATTAACTCCCGACTTCATTATTTTACCAAAAAGTAACAAACCCTAATCTATTCTGTCTGAATCTATCAAACCCAGAAAAATTCTCTTTTAACATGTATGTAGTCACAATAATTATTGCACGGTTGGGCTCACAAATAAGATAAACAACAGATGTAGACGGATGCCCATATCTAATAATCTAAGATTGTAAACACTACTTTGCATTTATTGATTCCTAGACTTTTAAGTTTTAAATAAGATCCACAAGAAGATAAAATTTTAGAATTTTCATTTACATTGTGCTCGATTGAAATGCATCACAAAACATGGCTATGGCAACAACTGCAATATAAATATAATTGTTTACCTCAATAATAGAAAAATTGGCTTCATAGCCATGGTACAAATTGGAAATACAATGGCTTGCTCCGACAATCTGCAAATTGAACCAATCAGGTATTGTTGTAGATTTGTCACCAATAAATTTCAAAAGTGACCTTTGTGTGAGACTGCTTCTTCAGCTGAAGAGTTTTGTCCTCCGACAAGAGATCTATGTGGTTTTCGTCCTTAATTCTCTTACAAATCTGTGGGTTTTTGTTTACAGATCTAAGTGGTTGAATACATGCACTCTCAAGTTTCAGCTATTTGATTGATATCTTTTTTTCTTGTCTTTTGGCTCAAAATACACCTGAAAAGATGTTGAAGATTGCAGCAATGGTCACCATCACGAGATTCGTACATGGTAGGGACTGCTTGTATGTATTGAGCATTTTTCCCCTTGAATCATGTCTAGAATCATGCTTATGTGTGTTGAAATGGTCTTGAGAGGCATGCAGAGATGTCCCCTAGGAATTACAACTATCCTTGGTAATAATGGTGAGAGGTCCTTTAAGGATTGAAACCCTAACCACCTTTTAATGGCAATCAAAGTTGACTTCTTTGTCTGCATAGTTGGGTGTACAAGTGGAACCATGTCATTATTAAATGATACTTTTGTGTTTGTTGGAACCCTTTTAGAAGATGCGTCATCAACTTGTGTATTGATGGTTGTTCAGTTCCATAGGGAGGTAAGTGTAGGCAAATAGTGAAAAGAGGTGGGAGTGTCAGAGTTTGGGGTGTCAAGGATACCTTGTGACTTGTGCAATAAGTCATGGTTAGGGGTTTAGAAGGGAAGCATGCCGACTAGGGGAAGTTTGACTCTTCAATGAAGGTTTGTGAAAGAGTGGGGTTGGATAGAGAGGTATGATGGTATGAGAAACTCTGAAGTCGGGATGGAAGAGGGAGTGAAGGTTGGGGAAGGATAAGAGGTATGCCTGGATGGATAAGCTCCACACTTTGATAGGCATAAAGGAAAAATGAAGTTGAGAAGAAATGCATGCCAGGATAGGGAGGTTCGAAATTCTGGTGTGGGCCAAGGAAATGTTGGACTTGTTAATGTTTTCAGATTCTAACAAGGAATATACAATCTATAGAGGTCTTCCAAGAGCTAAGCACACAGTATGAATAAATAAACACAAAGAAGGATAGATAATACCCGGAAAATGTTTAAATTGATTTGTTTTTTTTTAACTCCCTCTTGGTTGACTTGCTTGGGTTTTTAAAAATGATTTCAAAAACTTTAAATTTCCTTCCAACTTCGCATCTACCTTGTGTTTGAGCGATCCATATAAGGGGGTGGAATTTTGATATTGAAGAGGATAAATTCCTCATGGGAGGGCGTAATCCGCCCTCTTTTGAGGAATTCTCTTTGTCAAACTTTGGAGACTTGTCATCTTTCATTCATCCGGACTGATATTGCCATAGTATCTTATTGATTTCTTCTCATATTTAGACCTTTAAAACAAACACTTAACATGATTATTACCTTGGCGGGAATTGAAGGGGCATGAGGATTTTGTGAGCTGTGCGGAATTTCACCTAGGGAGAGGATTTTTGTCCTTGGGGGATGGCGGATTCCTCCATCCCTCAAGGAATTTCCCTCATCTTTCGCTAAATTGCACTTTCATTCCTTGTTAAATTTGGTCAAATTGATCTTAATCCCTCATCTCTGGGTCAGCATGCCAATTCAGATTTCAACTATCGATTATGGGGAAGTCAAGAATGCGTTCTACAATCTTCTATATCATAGGCAGAAATTAGCCATATGAGAGGAAAAAATCCTCGTGGCACCTTATTTTCCACCATTCCCCCTTTCTCTTTTAACTCATCCAATTACTTCCATCTCTCTTCACTTGACCTCCTTGCACTCACTTTATCGGATTTTCTTGATCTATCTCTTGTCCTTCATATGAAAGGCGGATTTTACCTTCATGAGAGGAAATAACCCTCTTTGGGGGGCAGAATCCGCCACCCTTAGAGGAATATTCCTCTAGCTACCTTGTTTTCCGCCACTATAAATTGGTCCCTTGAACTTGTGTAATCATCCTAAATTGCTCATTTGTTTGATTATCTCGCCATTTGGAGAAAAATGAATCCCATTACAAGCTCCAACTATGAGGCGGAAATCTTGAGGTTGAGAGGATTGGAATCCTAGGACATGGTCAGATTCCGACCTAGTGCCATGATTTTGAGATTGCAAGCGAACTCGCCATTTCAACACTTAGTCATTTTTCAGCTCAGGAGCGGGAGGATTTATACAAATAAAACATTGAAGTATAAGTTAAATTTGTATATTTGTATAAATATTGTCAGGATCTTTGAGATAAGTTTTAGCTTAATAGGAGTTAAAATGCAGATTCTAGATTTGGGGGTTTTTAAAATTTCCCAGACTTAGCCAAATTTCAGGATTTAGCATGCCTTCAATAGTGTTACCTCCCACAACCTATCCTGACTTTCTAAGGTCAAATTGAAGCTGGAACAAGGATTTTCAAAAGGTTTTTACTCATTTCCTTACAAATCACTTGGTTTCAACTCCATCTCCATGACTAGCTTAGCCCAACTTTCGCGCATATCCCTGATAGACTTTACTATTTAACAGGCCCAAAATTGCTCAAAATCACTTCCTCGACTTGGAGACTTGAAAATTGCTACCACCTAAGACTATCTAAGACCACCTAAGAG
Source organism: Thuja plicata (assembly GCA_018584345.1). NCBI lineage: Eukaryota > Viridiplantae > Streptophyta > Pinopsida > Cupressales > Cupressaceae > Thuja > Thuja plicata. The sequence goes on along the minus strand of MU223830.1, from coordinate 140,496 downwards.
CATCTAAGACCACTGCTCCTACTACCAAAGCAAAAAGAGGGGGTACCCATTTGCAATGGGGCGATGGTGTGAAAAGCACACAACAAGACCCATACTAGAATTTCCTAAAAATAGAAACTTCTAAAAAAAGAAATTTCCCAAATTGACCCATCAGTGCTAGAAACGTGCATTTTTCTCCATTAACCTGTCTGAACACAAATGTAGCACTAGAATATCCTTCCAAACATACTGGCACCAACCGGAAGACCAACATTGGCTATAGCACTGTGAGGGTGATGTATTTACCCTTCCTAGTCAAGACATTGAAATATTGACTTGATTTGATGACAGTCTGAATCTAACGAAAAATCCCCAAAAATTGACACTTTGCACAAGCAAGTGACCAGAGACTAAAACTAAGACACATACACAATACCCTAAAAAGCAAAAATTGGGAGTTCCCATGTGTAATAGGGCGTGTGTCTTTACAACTAAACACTTCCCCTACGAGTTGTTTGCGACATTTAATACTGTATTGTTATTAAAATATGAAGTGCTTCTCTTGGTTTCAAGCATAGTTGAAAATATCATTATCAACAACTTATCGCCAAGGGCAAAAAAAATCTGCAAAAATTAGGAGATTAATTGGCAACTTATCAACAACATAAAAAAATGCTTAAATTTAATTAGAAATGCATTTTTTGTTGCAAAATTCAATGAGGAGATGCATCTAATGAGTCAGCAAATGAGTAAGCAAAACAAACAAGCTGAGTCTAGATATATTTAAATGCAAATAAGGTACAAAATGGCATCCTCATGTGGAATGCTGGTGGATGGTAGCCATAGCTTGATAGTCTAAACTCTGATGCAAACTAAAAATACAAATTGTCTTTGTAAAACTATAAGTAAATACAAGTACAACATCAAAATAGTCTACAACTTCCTCTTCCCCTTCCCAACAACTCTAGTAAAAACTACGGGAGAGGTAGAGAGTCTAGTCCTAGGAGTCCGCTGTGGCTGCGCCTCCTCCCTTTGCACAACTGGTTGTGACTCGACCTTCATCCTGGATGCAGATGGTGCTGGCATTGGCAATGACTCCTCATCATCCTCAACCTCCTCATCCTCCTGAATGTCATCCAATCCCACTGTGAATCCACTCTCCAGAGCCTGCTTCTCCAAATCGCAGATCTCATCCTTTGTAAACAATGGAGGTTGCTCCTGTGATGTCCAATCACAGTAAGGATCTATGTCATTCAAATCAAATGGGCCAGCTAGTGTTTCCTCTTCCTTTCTTGTGCGCAACCGAAGGTTATATTGCACAAAGACAAGGTCATTGAGGTGTTTCTGCGTTAACTTGTTCCTCTTCTTCGTGTGGATTGCCTCGAACAACCTCCATTTGTGCTCACAATGGAATGAACTACAAGGCTGACATAAGATTCAAAGGGCAAGTCTTTGCAGATTTGGGGCATTTCCACCCAATTTTGTCACTAAGAATTTGCATAATAAAATATTGAAGAGTTAGAAAGCAAGGTGAAAACATATTTTAGTTTTTAATCTACTTATCATGCATGTGAAAGATTCCAAAAATTCAAATTTTGTACTTGGGGTTTGAATGTTTCTTCCTCTCTTTGCTGTCTAGAGAGAATAGCTCGCCCCTTGCATTTTGATACATGTCCAATTCGGAACAAATGAGGTCTCTCACCTCAACCTCGGGTATCATCCTTTGCATGCATTCAGTGAGGCCCTTCATGACCTCTCAATTGGGGACCAAGTAGGATGGAGAGAAGCGAAAATGAGGGTTGAGGAAGTACTCCGCTGCATGAATGGGTTGGTGGAGCTGATTGTTCCACCTCCTATCAATAATTTCCCATATGTTGTCAAATTTGAGGTTGTCCCCCTTGTAGTAATTTTTGATAGCCTCTTTGGCCCTATCCATGGCCTTATAAAGATACCCCATTGGGGTTTGATCCCCATCTACCAAGCGGTGAACTCTAACCAAGGGCTCCGACACCTATAATTGAAAAGTAGAAAAATATTATCATTAATTATTAGAGTTACAAATTAATAATGAAAGACTTGAATACAAAAAAATTAAATATTCAATTTTTGATGTTTCCAAGTTACCTTAACAATTTCTGTAGCTCTTTGTGCAAATTGGTTGTTGAAGACAATGTATGCAACACTTTCTCCATCAGGCTTTTTCGAATAACTTGAGTCTAACCATGCTTAACTCACAAACATTTGCTTCAAAGTTGTAAAAGAAGTAAGAATACTTTGCAACGTTAAGAAAATTGTTGCAAATCTTGTGACTCCTGCTCTTACCAACTCCTTCCCTTGGGTGTGTTCTCTCATCAAGCAAAGAACCCAAGGTTGATTGTAGATGTATTTTGTTATCTTTCTTGCATCCTCTACAACCAGTCTCACCCAATCTTGCTTTCCTATGTCCTCCAAAAGAAGGTCAAGGACATGCACTGCACAAGGAGTCCAGAAAAGTGTACTATATTTTTCTTGGAGGATCTTACCCGCTCCCACATATGCCACTGCATTTTCGGTTATGATTTGCACCACATTATCAATTCCCACCTCCATTACAACTTTCTCCAACATTAGAGCCAAAGTTTCAACAATCTTTACCTTGTTGGAGCCATCCACAGATTTCAAAAAAACATCATCCTTGCAAGAAATCTAAAAATTAATGATGGTGTGGTTTTTGCCATCTGTCCATCAATATGAAAGAATGGTGCAGCCACATTGTTTCCATTGTATTTCTTGCTCTTCTACCACTTCTTTGGCACTAGAAATTGCATTTGTGAGCAACCTACAAGTACGAAGTAAAATTCATGTTAAGTACACAATTTTGATTAAAAAAATAACTCACATTCAACAAAATAAAGTAATTACTATAATTAAAAAAAAAAAAAACCTTAGTCTACACTCTAAAAATCAAAAGTCAACATAAACTATCAAGATTCAAAACTAAAAGTTAAAAGTAAAACATTTAAAAATTAAAACAAGTGAACTAATAACCTCCTACTCAAGTCTGCACGAGAAGGCGCCTTGTAGGCCTTTCCCGCCACAGTAATTCCAGTAACAAAATTCAGCCAATATGAACTTTTTGCAACATTGAAGGGGATGTTGTTGAAGTGACACAAGCAATGTCTACTTGCCAATGCACATCACTATGACACCCATTTCCGTCCAATGATGGTTGTGCTCCAGGTGTGTTTTTGTGCACAAAAAATCTATCTATTGAAGATGACAGTGGCACTGATGGTGGTGCTCTACTAGAAGAAACATAAGTGGTGGCCGAGGGGATACTGGATTTGCGGATACGTGGGCCACAAAGAGAGGCCACTATGCCTTCAAGTGCTGCTTCTTCAAGGTTGACTGGGATACCTTGAGATTTAGCAATGGTAGCTCTCATGGCTAGTTTTGCCCTTTCCTTTGCATTTTTTTCTCTTCTTGGGCAGCAAGCAAGGCATTCATTTCTCATTTTATTTCTTTTGTGGTTGCCTCACAAACCCTTGTGTCATGGTTCGTGATGCTTGCAAGGTGGTATTTCAAGCGGTATATGCCTCCACTAATAGGTTTTTCACACTTTATACAAATTACGCTATTAATTTCGGGTCCTTCAAAGGCATACTTCCGAGCCTTATCTCTAGCTCCTTTAGGACGCATGCCTACATATCCAGATGGACATGCATCTACTGAGCCACTGAGAGACCTTGCAGCTGACCGAGTTGTGGATGAATCTCTATTTGCCATTTTAATCAAATTTCAACCTACACATACAAATTGATTCCACAAATTAATATATTATATTTTAATAAAAAAATTTAGCAAACAACCTAAATTAGTTTAAATAATTTCAAACATAGTTGAAACTTGAAAAAAAAAACAAAAAAAAGTGTTGAAACATAGTTGAAATTTGAAACTTAAATAATTTCAAACGTAGTTGAAACTTGAAATTTTTAAGAAAATATGAGATTCTTGAGAAAACTATAAAAAATCTAAAAAAATTGTTAAAAAATGGTGTTAAATCTTGTTCATTACGCTCTAAAATATTTAGAGTACTTAGGAAATGCTGTTATAGAGTTTCTATAAACCTAGATGCAACAAAGAGAAGATAAAATGATTTAAAAAAAAGAAAAAGAAATTTGAAAACTTACCTGTGAATCTGATTTTGCTTCAAAAATCTCTTCAAATCCACTTCAAATGCACTAAAAATTGCTCTACATCCCTGCAAATCACCTTTCAAAACCTTGGAAGCTTTTTTTTTCGCCCAAACAACAACATACAACTCATAAAATGAAGAATGAACTTTTGTTTTGTCGTCACTCCCTATTAGGCGGTTGTGGCCAATAAATGAAGGTCTTACTGTAGTTTTATTAGCGGTAAGTTTCCAATTTATTGACGATAAAGTGTACCAGTTTATTGTCGTGCAGATTTTTTTTTGCAATAAATACACTCATCACCAATAAATCGGCGATAAGTGCATGTAATGTCCCCATTTTTGTGAGCATCAACTTTTGGAGGAGAGCCTATTTCGTGACCCTCATAGGCTAATGGAGTTGTTCAGAGGGTTTAGTTGGCAGTGTCAGAGACCGATTCCCACTCTAGTGGTCAAGGATATTCAAGATTGCTCTTCGTTTGAGTCAAATCAGCACACTTAGTATTTATAGTAAGTTACTGTTTTGGGAAAGTCAGGGTTTCTATCTTTAGTAGAGTGCCTGAACTACTTGATGGCAATGTTGAGATTTAGTATTGTTGACTGGAGCAGTTATTCAGAGACTTACTATTTATAGTAAGTCATTGTTGAGGAGTTGCTATATCTGGCAGGGGCACCTAGACTCATGGTATGCACAATGATTACTCATTCGTCAGTTGGGTCAGTTTCAGGGACTTACTATTTATAGTAAGTCAGTGGATGTTAGAGAGGGATCCTTACTATTTTTAGTAAGGCAGTTGGATGCACAATGGATACAATGGTTAACTCCCAGGAAACAAGAAATAATGATTATTTTTGGAGTTATGTTATTTTAATTATTAATAAAGTATACTTTATTTATAATTAATGATAAAGTGCAATTATAAAGTTATATTTTCACTTTATGTGAATGGGGCTCATGACTTAAAAAAGTCATTTAATAAAGTGCATCACAATGATATAATATAACTTTATGGTTGAAGTGGACTTTATTTAAAAGGGAGTTTTAAATGTTTTAAAAGTATACTTTATAATAAGTGAAAGTGTTATTTAAAAAGGGAGATATAAGTGTTTAATAAAGTATACTTTATATTATTTCATTGTGTACCAAATGGAGAGAAAGATAATTAAATATTATATTTCAAATACATCAAAAGCAAGTGCAACAAAAGCTAAATATTATTAAATTATGAGAAGTGTATTTGTGAAGATACATATCTATTTCTCTTGGAGAATTATAAAAAGCCAAGGCAAGAGAAAATTCATTCATTTGATATTATTGAATTGTGTGAAGAGAATTTGGAGACAAGGGTTTCAAAAGTTTCAGCTTGGAAAATTGGGAATTCTTCATAGTTTTCAGCACTTTGAATTGGTGTAATATCCAGTGAATTGTGCAAAGGGCGATGACTTTACTCAGAAGCCATGATTGGATTTATTGGTGAAGAAATATCAAGGGTTTGTGTATATATTTGAAGTCTCATCTATCGCAGACATGTAGTTTCATTGTTGATCAAATTTCAAGCTTTTTACCTTGCTGCTATTAATTCCAGATTTCACTATAAAAGAGTTGGTGCAAATTCCGGGTATGAATAGAGTGTTTTTAATCATTGTATATGAAGATATAAATAATAAAATTCAATTGCAACACTCATATAATTGAACTTTATTTCAGTTTGTTATTTCTTGCAAAGTTTATATTCTTGCTTGGCAACACTTTTGAAAGTTCAAAAAAAAATCACATAAGTTAATTCTTGCCTGGCAATCCATTTAAAAGATTCAAGAAATTGCATATTTATTCCAAAACAATCAGTTAAATATATCATTGCATAGCAATTTAGAGGTTTGGCAGAGTTATAACCAGCAAGGGTTCTTACAGTGGTATCAGAGCAGTTTCCTGCCATCCTGTTGGGGGTTGGGAAAATTTTATACTGGTCCTACAGATGACATGTGAGTGATCCGCACTCTTGCAGTTGCTTCAGTCATGGAAATAATCATGAATTTAATTAAGATGGGAAATCAAATGAAGGTTACACCACAGGATGAAATGACTGTCATGAGGGATGCAGTGCTTAGCATGTTTGAGGAATATAACACTCTTCCTCAAAAGGTTAGGAAAGATTTATCTTTCTACCATTTTATGGACTTTCATCCAAAGTTATATGGAATGCATGGTTCAACAAAGAAGCAATATCACTGGATAGCTTGTGACTTATTTGCATGAAGAGTTGGTTCATGTAGTGGCAAGCAAAGGGTGTATGGTAGGTACCAGGATCGGGTTTTGGATGGACATGCAGCTACTTTGGAAGAAGTGTGTGAGGATATTGTCATATCAACAACTTCTACCTTACTAGATGAGCCATCCGTTGAGGTGCTTAATGGCAGTACCTCGGTTGATGATTTGTGCACTGATGGTAGCACACATGTTGTTGATTACGAGTTGAGTGATGTTTTTACATCATCATATTACAGTACAAGTCAACACAGTGGTGAGGTTCACTTTGTGAACAATCCTTTGTTTGAGATGGATATAGCATTGTCATATGACAATCTGCTTTTCGAGGTTGATGTTGATCACTCACCTAAATTGGGCTTGGCACAGTTTTCACCATCTACAGACACAGTTCAGTTTCCTATAGCAGCAATTGGTGATGTTTCTACGTCCACGGATTATGGTTGTGAGTAGGTTGAAGATGTGGTCCCTCTTATCACAGTTACATGTGTTGTTGATATAGTTGGAATGGGTGCATCTGTTGAGACCAGCGAAGAACCACATGCTGCATCAGGTTCTCCTGTGGTTACATCCACTGCAGGTGTTTTTGGTGATGAACCGGATGACAACTTTTATTCAGAGCTATGACAATGAACGCTTGACCGAGGTGGGAGCTTTTTATCGTGACTGTATAGGGAGGAGTATTCATTACGACTTCTCAGATCCACACACAGAGGATTTGATGATGCATCAGTATGGATTGGTTCCGAGGTTATACCATCCTTTGTGGAATGAGTATTTGCCATCTGCAGTAGATGGGATTAGTGGTTGCAAGTTAGATTGCTTGCAGAATCGACACATCCATGGGAGCCAAACAGAGGATGGAGATAGTGGTAGCATTATAGACGCCTTTGGATATTCTTATCTCCACACTATGGATGGATGTGAGTTCAGTGTGCTTTGAGACCTGAGTGATGATAGGGTTAGCACTGTAGTTCGGGTGGGCTTCATTGATTGGCTTCACCACTTTGGGCACAATGAAGCTGGGTTCAGAATTGAGTAGTAAAAGTCTGAGGATGTTCTTCTTGGCAGGCTTCTGTTTAGGGTTGGCAATCCTTTTAGTGCATTAGGATTTCAGACAGGGTTCGCGAAGGAGAGTTGGGATGTGTACATGGGGTCAAGTACATATGGTTTTCCTTTTGATTCTTCTGTGCATGACCCCTTTTTGATGCACAGTTCAGTTGCACATGTGTTGGATAGTGTGTGACATCTCACTTTGCACAGTTTTGGGAAGCAAGCTCTGTCAGCCTTTCGAGTTGCTTCCCTATGAGATGTTCACTCCTACGACATCTAACGTCAGATTTGTTTCAGTTTGGCCGGTTCTGTCAGTTAGATTGGTGATGTTGTTACAGGAGCTAGTTGGTGATCACAGGGACATTACACAGTTCTACCCTTGGGATCCTAGTGGACTGGTGTGTTTTTTTTTTGTTGTTTCCGAGATTGCTTGGGGACAAGCAATTTCAGGAAGGGCGGACTGTAATGTCCCCATTTTCGTGAGCATCAACTTTTGGGGATTAGCCTATTTCGTGACCCTCATAGGCTAATGGAGTTGTTTAGAGGGTTCAGTTGGCAGTGCCAGAGACCAATTCCCACTCTAGTGGTCATGGATATTCAAGATTGCTCTTCGTTTGAGTCAAATCATCACACTTACTATTTATAGTAACTATTTTGGGAAGTCAGGATTTCTATCTTTAGCAGAGTCCCTGAACAACTTGATGGCAATGTTGAGATTCAGTATTGTTGACTGGAGCAGTTATTCAGAGACTTCCAATTTATAGTAAGTCATTGTTGAGGAGTTGCTATATCTGGTAGGGGCACCTAGACTCATGGTATACCTAATGATTACTCATTCGTCAGTTGGCTTAGTTTCAGGGACTTACTATTTATAGTAAGTCAATGGATGTTAGAGAGGGATCCTTACTATTTTTAGTAAGGTAGTTGGATGCACAATGGATACAATGGTTAACTCCGAGGTTCAGACGGAAACAAGATATAATGATTATTTTTAGAGTTATGTTATTTTAATTTTTAATAAAGTATACTTTATTTATAATTAACGATAAAGTGCAATTATAGAGTTATATTTTCACTTTATGTGAATGGGGCCACTTAATGACTTAAAAAAGTCATTTAATAAAGTGCATCACAATGATCTAATATAACTTTATGGTTTAAGTGGACTTTATTTAAGAGGGAGTTTTAAATGTTTTAAAAGTATACTTTATAATAAGTGATAAAGTGTTATTTTAAAAGGGAGATATAAGTGTTTAATAAAGTATACTTTATATTATTTCTTTGTGCACTAAATGGAAAGAAATATAATTAAATATTATATTTCAAATACATATAACTTTATGGTTTAAGTGGACTTTATTTAAAAGGGAGTTTTAAATGTTTTAAAAGTATACTTTATAATAAGTGATAAAGTGTTATTTAAAATGGGAGATATAAGTGTTTAATAAAGTATACTTTATATTATTTCTTTGTGCACCAAATGGAGAGAAATATAATTAAATATTATATTTCAAATACATCAAAAGCAAGTGCAACAAAAGCTAAATATTATTAAGTTATGAAAAGTGTATTTGTGAAGATACATATCTATTTCTCTTGGAGAATTATAAAAAGCCAAGGCAAGAGAAAATTGAATCATTCTATGCATTTGATATTATTGAATTGTGTGAAGAGAATTTGGAGACAAGGGTTTCAGAAGTTTCAGCTTGGAGAATTGGGAATTCTTCATTGTTTTCAGCACTTTGGATTGGTGTAATATCCAGTGAATTGTGCAAATGGCGATGGCTATACTCAGAAGCCATGATTGGATTTATTGGTGAAGAAATATCAAGGGTTTGTGTATATATTTGAAGTCTCATCTATCGCAGACCTGTAGTTTCATTGTTGCAGCCATTGTTGATCAGATTTCAAGCTTTTTACCTTGCTGCTATTAATTCCAGATTTCACTATAAAAGAGTTGGTGCAAATTCCAGGTATGAATAGAGTGTTTTTTATCCTTGTATTTGAAGATATAAATAATAAAATTCAATTGCAGCACTCATATAATTGAACGTTATTTCAGTTTGTTATTTCTTGCAAAGTTTAAATTCTTGCCTGGCAACACTTTTGAAAGTTTAAAAAAAATTACATAAGTTAATTCTTGCGTGGCAATCCATTTAAAAGATTCAAGAAATTGCATATTTATTCCAAAACAATTAGTTAAATATATCATTGCATAACAATTTAGAGGTCTGGCAGAGCTAGAACCAGAAAGGTTTCTTACAGTGCATCAATGGTTTCAAGCAATGCCTTTGAATGAAGATTGTGCTCATAGAACATTATAAGGAGTGAAAAAGTTTGGTAAATATGCTTTGAACTCTCTTTAGCATGAGTGGAGGGATGTTGAATCCATGGGCTAGACAATCTCCTGTTAAATGAACATTTTATTTATCATGGATGCAACGTTGTGCCTATTCATTTTCTTTTCAATTTTTTCTTTATAAATAAATGGAAAGTAAGGTATTCATTTGTTGTTGAACACCTTTCACTTGGTCACAATTTGACAACCTGACTATTGAGTTAGGTGAGGTGGTATTTGAGGTATTTGGAATCTCCTTTTATTTTGAACCTACAATAGTTGTTGGTCACTGCGCCCTTGATCAAACTTGGTGTGCCATACATCTATGTAAGTCCTTTCCACTTTTCTATAATATTTATCCCTTGATTACTACAATATTTTTTTTTCAATGGCATAAAGTACTAACTTAATTGACCAACCATCTTCCAACTAATTTATAAGCACCAACTTCATAACATTTCCATCCACAATTACGGTGACAACTCTGTGCCACAAGTCATATGCTTCCGCTAGAAAGTGGTAAAATCCCAATGTTAGCGTATTCCTAAATCTAAACCTTAATTGTCAAGGGTTACTTTGTGACAACCTTGCCTATGTTTCCCTTTTGGGAATCAAAGGCTTTGCAATTTGTTTACCAAAGATAGAGAGACTTTATCCTCTCCCTTTGTATGAGATCTCTAATCTCACTTTTAATCACAACTATTCATTAAGCATTTGCTTTCAATTTATTCCAATTACATAAATGATATCAAAACGCATGAGGACCACATCATTCCAACATCGTGTGTTCACATGGTGATCGGCTCAAGCATACATTGTTTATAACAATGTGGCTACCTCCCGCTTGTGTTGTAGACATAGGTTATTGGCTCATATACACCTTACAAGTACATGTGAGGGATAGCTCAAGCATGCATCACAAATACATATGGTGATTATCTGATACCCACATTATGGGTTCACATGGTGACTAGTTTAGGCATACGTCACATATACATAGGGTGATTGATTCTTGCTTATATCACATAGTGTTATACACAATGCAATAATTGGTGCATGCATCACATATACTTAGTGTGACTGGCTCAAGCACTTGACACATATACACTATGAATAGCTTAACCTCAGGAGTACACATATAGGTCAGTTACTAAAGAGAAGTGGTTGCAACCTTGTTGCAAACATCTTCCCTTTTACGTGGTTTGCTAATACAAAATGTCTCAAGCGCATGGTAGTTGGAAACAAGAATGTTGGTGCATTCCATACTGCCTCGTGGGTCCTATCCTTTTCCCCAATCCGTTGCTGATTATGATGACAAGAAAGCATCCCATGCAACTTGTTGTCATCCATTAATGGTAAGGGCATAAGTATAACAATAATCACAATAAGTATAACAACAATTAAAAAAAGGGTATAACAACAATCACAATATTTGAGGCCATTTATACACAAATAAATTGTTGTTGACTCACATATACAAGAAGAAATGGATGCAATTTATCACATGCATCTTCCTGTTACCTAGTTCACTAACACTTACCCTTTTTAGTGCATCCTAGCAAGAAAAAGGAATGTCAAATTGTGGGTGCCATCCTTTTCTTTGGTTCTTTGCACTATTTGTCACAATGAGCAAACATCCCATACTAGTGATCATCGCTGCGTAAGGTGTATGTGCATCAAAACACATTACACAAGGCCATTAATAGGATTTCCACAGTCTGTTGAACCTTTTAAACTAGTGGATCCTAACATCTATTGATTCCATGCCACTAGTGAATTTCAGTCCAACCTTGGAAGAAGTGAATGGACAAGCTTCAAAGGGTACTTTGGAATACGTTGAGGGATATAGGCAAAACTTTGACCCATGTAGTGTGTACCAAGGTCCATGTCACTTGTATAAAGGCCTATATAGTGTGTACGAAGGCTCATGCATATGACACTTTTGGAGGATGTGCATGATTTGAAGGGATTATTGAAAGTTAAGAATGTGCAAGTGGGTGATTAGTGGGCTAATCAAATAAATAGTATATATTTTATAACTGGCTATTTTATCCTCTTTTTACTAGTAGGTGAATAGTGATTTTATTAATTAAATAATCATATATTATTTAATCAATAAAGGGATGAAAATTGGATAACCAATTAAATAGGGATTTATTTAATCAATTATAAAGGAAATAGACAAGTTATTAGGTGAAATGATGATGTGTCAATTTTAGGTGTCAATAATTGCTGTACTTGAAATACATTTATATTGAACATTGAAATCTCAAAGTTGATGCATTATGTGAATTCCTAAATTGTTGAGTTTTTAAAACTCGGATAGGAACTTCTACATAGGTTTAGTGTGAACACGTGGAATGGTTCAAGCAGTTTGAGTTAGTCTATTTTGCATATCACTTTGAAGGACTAAAGCAATGAACCACGATTAGGCATCCCCCCACCCCCAAAATCCGTACGTTTTTGGGATGGGGACATCCCTAGGATGGAGGGACTCGGGGGAGACACGCCTTCACTGCACCACCACCACTGCTAGGGCACTGAGGACGTTGTCGGGACGATGGGGGCACATGGATGTCCTTGGGATGGTCAAGGCATCTCTTTGCGGTGGACATGTAGAAAAAGTAAAGAAAACAAATTTTTTTTTTTCTTGCAAGTAGTGCCAAGGCTGAACCCTATGGCGAATAGGCCCCACTAATGCCTCCCAAACCCTATAAAACACCACATAGTCATATTTATTGAAATAAAAAATGTGATAATATTGGGAAAATGACATTCGCCATGGAGGTTTGTGAGGTTTAGGAAGCCTTTTTTGTGCTTGCTGGTGGGGGCTCCACCCCTCGAACCTATCAGGTATCTGCAAAAATCAAACTGAACTACATGCAATTAAATGAAAAATCTGCAAAATTTTTCCACTACTAAACTAGACACTTAGATCTTTGGGATGTGGCAGCTTAGGTGGTTTTCAGTTGTCACGATGGGTAAAATGGATGGATGCTGCGCCTTGTGAGTGGTGGTGGATGGACGGATCCTGTGCCTTGTGAGCGTTCATGCCCCCAAACTTATCTAGTTGTAGCTCAACAAGTACTGGAAGCTCTTCTCAATAAATTCACCAACTTGAAAGAGGATTCATTTGCTATTCATTTGCATCTTCCCCGAGGTTTGTCTCTCAGACAGTTAGTTAAACAGTTCACTCAGGATAAAATTCACCAAATTCTTTTTACCTTAGTATGAACAGAGAGCTCCTTATATATCTGTTTGCACTTGAAGTTGGAGGGGCCAACTAACATCAAAATGAGGACTAATAAAAACTTCCTTATTATTAATTAACGTTTATAAACACTTTTATAAAAATAAATAACACTCCTAGGCTCAGCGAATGTAGGGGACATTACAGTCCTTCCATCCTGAATGTTGCTTACCCTCAAGCAACCTCAGATTTGTTTGATTAAAGATCTTAGCTCCTTCGTACGGGGTATCCTCAAGAGGCAAATTCTTCCATTTAACCAAATATTTTGGTATGACCTTATTTGTGAGCTTCTTTTCCCTTGTATCAATGATGGACTTCAGTTCCAAAACTAATTTCCTTTCATCATCAAGGGGTGGCAACTCTAATGAGGGAGTGATTTTCTGTCTAAGGGACTTTTTCAGGTATGCCACATGAAGAATGTTATGCATCTTGTTGTTTTCTGGAAGTTCTTGCTCATAAGCAACCTCACCAAACCTCCTTACAATCTTGTAAGGCATGTAAAACTATGGCTTTAACTTCTCAGCACCATTTCCTTTGAGGGGAGATTGTCTATAGGGCTGCAACTTCAAGAAAATCATGTCTCCCATCTGAAATACCCTCTCTATTTGGTGACGATTAACATACATATTTTGTTGGTTTTGGGATTGTTGCAGATTATCTTTGAGTGCTTGTACAAATCTAGGCTTTGTTGAACCAAATCTCTAGCCCCAAGGACTCTGCTTTCTGAAAGAATTAAATCCACAAATGAAATAGCATCAGAATCGTAGAGAATCTTGAAGGAAGTCATTTGGTGAGTGGAGTTCTAGCAATACACTCCAAGGTGGAGCCATTTTACCCAAGCTGTTTGCTGCCTCATGACATAGTTCCTCAAATATCCTTCTGTTCATTTGTATACAATTATTGTCTGTCCATCAGTTTGAAGATGATAACTAGTGCTCGAAGTCAATTTGGTGCCTGTCAATCTAAAAAGTTATTGCCAAAATAAGCTGATAATTTTGCTGTTTTTGTCACTTATAATATTCTCTGGCAGTCCATGTAGTTTAAAAATCTCTCCAAGGAACAGATCAGCCACTTTCAGAGCTCTATAGTCTGAAGATATATCATGAAATTAAGCATATCGAGTATCAATAACCACATAGATACTATCCTTACCCTACACCTTTGGGAGACCTATAATGAAATCCATGGAGATACTCACATTTCTGATTTGGAATGGGCAGGGGCTACAAGAAACCGGCTGGAAATGCATGCTGTGTTTTGCTTTGTTTGCAACACACTCTGTAATGCGCCTCAACACATCACTTTTGAGCCTTTTTCATAAAAATTGCTCTGTTACCTACTTGTATGTCTTGAAAAATCCTGGGTGTCCAGCAAGTGGTGTATCACATGACATGTCCTTAAAATATTCTCTTTCAACTTTGATTCCAGCACAAGGTACACCCGATCCTTGCAGAGAATAAGTTCGTGCACGAACTAGTACTTGTCATCTTGTAACTTTCCTTCCAAAATGTCAATAATGAAGTTGTTTTTTGCATACTCCACTATTATAGAAACCTTCCAATCAGCATAAATATTAGTCATAGAGAAAAAGTTTTTCCCACATCATTCTTCCTCATAACAACCACTACATTATTCTTCCTCTCAACATACCTCCTTGAGCTTGTCAAAAGCTCACTATGCTGTAGGGCCCCAATAGAAGACTCCATCTTCATCAAACACATAAGTATAGATGCAAATTGTTGCTGAAGGAAATAACACACTAAACATTGTCAAATGTATACAAAACGCATGGAATATGAAATCCATGACATCAAATGTTCCAAACAAATATCAAAACAACTACAAGTCTTATGGCTTAGAGGAGCTTGCATTCCTTTGACAAAGGCATCTAAGGTAGGTCCTAGATGATGCAACAATCATAATCTTTGCTTATGACTCCATGCCACCCCACCAACATAAACTGTCCCTGTGTTTGCTCGTGCTTTATCCTCCTCTGCAATGGCTACAACCTCAGCTTCTATATCGGTCTAGTCAATCCAATAAAGGTCATCATCACTACTAAAGACAAGATCCATAGTCTCAGTGATCCACTTAGATTCTAGATCGACCTCCTTTAGTGTGATCGATGTGGAGTCTTGGTTGAAAACTTGTCTATGTCTAAGATGAAGGTTGTAATGAACATACACTACATCATTCAACCTCTCCATGGATAGTCTATTGCACCTCTTGGAGTGTATGTGCTCAAACATACTCCAATTGCGCTTACAACCTGGAGCATTGCGTGGTTGGCTCAAGGTATGGTGCTTTAGCACCAAACATTTGCCACCATCTATCTAGGATGAGAAAAAGAGAAAAAATCAATCTCATCTAATTTTAGGTTTCAAGTTTCAACATTTAATAATTATATAAAGAGGAAAGTTTAATTACATTTTAAAATTGTGATATTGCTATCAGGATTAAACTGTGTAGTTTTTGAGTCGAACTCATTGACCCATGTTTGACTCATCTAATTTTAGGTCTCAAGTTTGACTCAAAAGCTAAACAGTTGAATCTTGATAGCAATATCACAATTTGACTTGCTGTGGAAAATATCTCCTACTTACATTTTTAAACTTAAATCATGCCCTTAAATATATTTTTCCTTAGCTGCAATGTCGTTCGACTATCTTTGCACATTTGATGAGAAACGAGCTCTCCGTGTGATTAGTAAAGGCATCTATGTCGTGGACTATATGGCATCATTTGCTCTATCATTGAGAACCTCCTAATTTGCCTTGAAATTAGGGTGGTATTGGAATGCCAAATTGAGGAAATAAGCGGTTGCATGGATGGGCTGTGAAGCTCGAGGTGCCATCTCCTATCAACGATCTCCCATATGAGACAATACTTACCCTCAAATCCTTCATAGACGGCTCTAATGGCCTCCTTGGCCCTATCCATGCAGTCATATATGTAGCCTATTGTGTGCTTCTCTCCATAAACAACTTGTAGGAGAAATTCCAAGGGCTCGGTGAAGAACAAATATTATAAGCAAATAAAAGAAATATATGAAACAAAATTAAAACATAATGTAGAATTAAATTATACCTTCACAATCTCTATACAAGGTGCCTAAAAGGCTGGCTCATAAAAAATGCAATTCGCCACATCAAGCCCTACAATAGTCATAGCATAGGATGAGGAAGTCCCTTAACCAACAAATATACACATCGAAGCTGCCTTTGACCGAATCAAGGATTGTAATATGATGGAAGTAGTAGCAAATATAGTCATTCCAGGACAAGCCAACTCCTTTAGCCTTGTGTATTGCTTCATTAGGCTAAGGAGTCATGTTTGATTGAAAACAAATTTGCAAATATTTTTGGCCATATCCACGCATGTTTTGACCTATGGAAGCTTGCCAAGATCCTCCAATATGACGTCAAGGCAATGGGCGACACATAGAGTCCAAATAATGTTGGGTGCATCTCCATCAAAAGTCTACTTAGAACAATATAATTTGTTGCATTATCGATCACCACTTGGACCACATTCTCTTTGCCCATCTCAAGTCGGATTTCCCCTAAAGCCTCACAAAGGTACGTGGCATTTTTTGCATGTCTTGAAGCATCAATTGACTTGATGAACACAATGCCACTTAAAAAGAAGCTAAATCAATGATTTAATAAAGCATAAATAAAAAATATTAATCACAAATCAAATTCAATGCATTGAGGGAACTACAATCACATACAGAAGAAACAAGAAAATTGAGTAGTGTCCTATTTCTTCCACTGGTCCAACCATTGGTCATGATGGTGCAACCCTTCTTGCTCCATACCAAGCGCCACTCCTGTATTGTGGATTTTATGTTAATGTTTGTAGCTTCAGTCGTATGATCATTAGAATACATATAATACATGTTGATTAATAATAATATATTATATATGTTATATTATTATTAATCATATGGAATTTAATATTCAATATTAAATTATTATATTATTCTTAATTAATAATTGATTGATGAAACATTAT
>MU223830.1:73856-98977 GCA_018584345.1 Thuja plicata | reverse complement strand
TGTCAGATACAAAACAATAAAGAAATGAATCATACACACATAACACATGAATTTTTAACGTGGAAACCCTGTTAAGGGAAAAACCACTGGGACCGGTACCCCAAATTTTCACTCTTTTGAAGTGAGCTCTAGTAGGAGCCAACCCCGTTAAAGGTTACAAACACACTATTAAGTGCGACCTTGTTAGAGGATTTTATACATAGAGGTTGTCACTTACTATTGGGCATCTATTGCTATCATCCTTGAATCAACCTCCTTCTTAGACTGTCAATAGGTATCAGGAAAATCCAATGCTACTTTCATGGATCAGCCTTTTTGGCACTCCTTGGGATGTACCTCAATATATAGAAGACTGTTAAGTCCTGCTCTGTTAAGAGACTTGATGCTTCAATGGTTAAATTTAAACACTATGACCTGTTTCTAATGCAACTTTGAATTGTAGATTTTCAGATCTATTTAAGTACACTACCTCTCTGATCAATGTATCAATTCAATTCTTTGTGCTCCACACTTTCTGCTTTGTGATGCTGTGCTTCACTGTTCGTCGGTGTCTACAAAATTCTTTAGCTCTCCTTCAGCTTGATTGATCAGGACTGTATGAAGTTCTTCTTCATCAGTTTCTCTTCAACATCCTCTTTTCATTCACTCCCCTTAATCCCCTTTTCGTGAATGTGTTCTTTTGAAAATGAATTAAGCTTGTCTCTTATATAGACATGATATTCACTGTTTCTTGATTCTTGGCATGAAAAACAATCCAACCAATTTGATTTAAAGCATAACTCCTGATTTATCTCGTAGTTATCTTCTTGCCAACTGTACAAATCTTCTTTAAATCAGTTACTTAACTCTGGTCGAATAAAACAAAGAAAACAACCAGTTAAGTCTATCTTTAGCTCTTGTCAACTAGATATTTTGTCATTTTCTGAACTCTCTGTTTCGTCGGTCAATTCTTCAGTTAGTTGTCGGTGACAACTGATAGTTCCGTCGGCATGACTCTAGTTAGCTTTGGGATCTCCGTCCATCGGGCATCATTAGATTTTTACTTGTCGGGCAACTCTATTTTAAGCTTGTCGGGCATCCTGTGGTTTTTCTTCGTCAGGAAACACTGTCTTCTGCTCGTCAGGTATCACTCTGACTTTTCTTCTTTGCCTTTAGCGATGGTGTGCACTCCGTCGGTGTTATCTATCACTTAGTGAATACTTGACATTTATGCATTGCTGAAAGCATAACCTTTGTTCTATTGATTCTCTGAAGTCTCTGACATTATGTATATGACCGTACAGATGATATCAAGTTGACATCAATAAAAATACAAACCATTAACTGATTTAACACTTTGCATTATCTTCAACTTAACATTATCAAACATTCAATCAGTTACATGTCATCACTTATCACATCAAAGAGAAAATATTTGTCCACCATATCGTACATCTTCAATATATCTAATTTCAATGGAATTGATGGTTCTTGAACCTTAGCCATAAGTGAATTGCTTCATGTGCTACAATAATCCCTTCTACAATTGATTGACCAGAAAAACCATCCTATTCAATTGAAATGATTGCTGTGAGGACTCCTTTCAATCTATTGGCCACAATCTTTGTGATTATCTTGTAGACCGTATTACATAAGGAAATCAATTTGAAACTTCCCATTGCTTGTGCTTCCTTATTCAAGATTAAAGCTAGGTAAGTGTGATTCAAGGCCCACCGCCTTAAGAAAATCCATACAATAATTTCCCATTTTAAAAAAAAAATCCAACAGGAAAACCATCCAGACCAGGGTCCTTGTTAGGGTTAAGTTGGGAAGTTGACATTTTAACTTATTCAATTGATATTTCATTATATAGGGCATCATTTTGTTCTCGTGAAATAACTGAGGTATACTGCTCAGGAACTTCTCCCAATCTTCTCTGTCTATGGTTGATGCTTAATTCAGTAAAATTTCAAAGAATTGAACTGCCTCCTTATTGGTGTCTTCCATTGTTCTAGCAATCTCTCCAATTTCCTTCTTAATTTTCACAATTCTATTGTTGCTTCTATTACTTAAATCTGTTTTATGAAAATATTTTGTGTTCCTATTGCCTTTTTCTAATTGAAACTCCCTAGACTTTACCCTCCAAAAACATTCTTCCCCGGCCAGAACTTCTAAAAGCTCATTCTGTAGCTTCTTTGTTAGCTAAAAATCATCTCTACTCATACCACATTCTATCACTTGCTCATTTAGTTTTCTCAATGCTTCCTCTAACCTTTCTTTTTCACAAATATATTCTTGGAATGAATCCTATTCCACTCCTTCAGCTTATTCTTCAGTAGGAAACAACAATTACCTATCTAAGCTTCATCTTGCATGCTGATGATGCTTTAACAAGGTTTTCCATTTTCTCTCATCTCTAAGCCAAATATTTTATAACTTGAAGGGGCACCATTTTGAGGGTTTACTATCATATTGATATTATATTACATTGTATATATTATTATATATAGTAAATAATAATATTATATAATTTATCAACATTCATAGTAAACCTTTTGCTAGGTACACAACAACAACCTTTAATCTTCTACCTCAATATATAGACACAACTTCACATCTCCTCTATTTACTTGTATTTTTTGTTATATTTATTTATTTATAACTTTATCCACCACTTAAATTTGAATATTAAGTTAATTTAAAATAATAACGTTCCATCTGCTATAACATATTACCATAATAATACCTAATAACTCTTGAAGGGCGTTTCACATGAAAAATTGTGCTCTAAACATTTTGAGTTTTTAATTATTATAGAAGTACTTTTGCAATGTTAAATGACGTTTAAGTTTTGCCTTTAATATCCTATATGCGTACCCCTTGAACCTCCTATAGGTACAAGTGCTAGTATATTACACACTCAACCTTGTTAATAGTGTTATAAAAATGAAAATTTTCAACACATAAATCCTATCTTTATTAGTAATGTCAATAAAAATAGAAATTTTCATGGTATAGAGGGTTTTATACACTTTACACTTATCTTGAATGTGTGTTGCAAAAAGAAATAGAACACAATATTATTTATTAGATTTTCAGATAACAATTACAAAGATGTTCATCTTATATATAGTTTAAGAGATGTAATCCATAGATCTAGACTCTAAATGTTAAAAATTGTAATACTAACAAACCATTCTAGTTACTATGGTGATTTATTACAAAGGTAAGCCTTATTCTAATGTCTCCTCTTAAGGCTTATTGCACTAGAAACAAAGCAAATCGACATAATGACAGATAAACTAAACATGCTTAGAATGATGAAATCATCAAAGCTTTTATTCTACAATAAAACATAGACCAAGTAAAATTCCATCAAGTTTCCTTGTAACCCCTTTACAAGTGTTAGCTCTTAAGTTGAATTCAAAGTTCTTAGATTACCACCTTTGAATTTTTGAATAATGGATCTCTGAAATCTACTAAGCAACAATCTATGTTGAGTAATATCCACAATGCTCCATTAATTTTACTCACGACCTTTGTGAGGATATAAATCTAAAGAAACACAAAATCCCAAACTACCTAGGGAACCATCCATAATAAGCTTCATCTACATTGAATTTTTACCTCTATTCAAAGTGTAGACTTCTTTGAAATGCATAAAAAATAAATTCTTCACTATTGACAACATCCACAAGATCTTCAATAATGGCTACATGATTAGCACCATTTGATTTTTTTTGAACTTTTCCTTTGAGAACCTTTGTTTGAATTCTACAGTTTGAAGCCATGTGGGTTATTTTCTTGCAATAGTAACATTTAGTCCCCATTTTGTCTTTATCTAATCTTTTGTAATTTGTATATAATGATATATCAATTTGGGAACAATATTTTGTATCTCCTACCATTGTCCTTTTTTCTTTAGCTAGAAGAGCTAAAATCACATCTTCTAGAGTACTAGAAGATAGCTAAGAGTGAAGATGACACTAAATTTTAGAGATAATGGCTTTAGCTTTATCATCTTGACTTTTCTATTTCAATACTTTATTAACATTTGTAGGTAGCTTATCATTTTGGTTCACTATTCCCCATAGGCTTTTGTGTATTAGTTGCATTTGGAATTTTAGTTTCTAGGCATGGAAGTTGAAACCAAGACATTTATCTAACATAATATTCATTTCCAAAACTTATACAAACCTTACCACTTGAATTTGGCTTATAAAATTAAATTGATTCAAAACGCCTTTGACGATCCTAGCATATTCTTGCCGCTGGTAGAAGAAATATTGAAACTTCGTTCCCTAGTTACACATTTTTAAAATAATACAAATTGCTCAAAAAAATTGAGCAAATACTTGAATAAATCCTATCAGATCTTATTCTCCCCATTACCCATCTTCCTCTCAAGAGTGTAGGAAAGTACAACCTTATTGAACAACTACAAGCTACACAAATCAAAATAACTTTGTGCGATCAATTTTAAATTTACCCTACTTATATTGATACACGATTCAACAAGATTTGCAAAACATTCCTATGTCACCTTTCGAAAAGCCATATGAGGTTGCTACTTTATTAGATTGTATCCATAACATTACAATTGATGTTAGCTTTCCTTATCTAAACTTCCTTCTCTTGAAGTTCTGTGATTATATGAATTTCTTCTCATCATTTTTGTCATTAAATCTATTGGAATAAGATAAAATTATTTTGAGAATGGTTCAATTATTGACATTTGTAGTATATAATTTCTTAATAAGATTAATTTCAACACTTATTTTCTTAAAATTTTAATAAGGGGTTTTGATAATGTCGGCCATATTACATTAGAGATAATACTTCCTACGGAGTTCAACCTTGTTACTCTAATTGGGTAAGTGTAAGAAGTTGAGTCCACTTATGGTGGAACTTTCATACTTAGCCAAATTTGTGAAATCACACTCAACGAAACAAGTTCCTGCTTAGAATGAACGAGGTCTCATTTAGCTTTGGGATCTCAAGCCTAAAATTTTAGAAATAGGATCCCATTTCAAAAAAAAAAAGGGATCTCATTTTGAAAAATGAAATGCGACCTCGTTTCAAAATGGGATCCCATTTTGAAAAAAATATTATTTTTTAAAGAAAACCTTCCATCGAGTCATTTATACATTATGATTTAAAAAAAAAGGTAAACGAGATCATGATTACTAAATGAGATCCTGTTTCTAAAATTTTTAAATTTCAAGCCCTCTTTTACCATTGGCTTTTGGTTTGGAAAGAGGCTTGGGTATCCAAACCATAGCCTTGGACCTGGTTTGACTTGCAACTTGAAGGTTCTGCAAGTGTCCATTCAAAATAAGGACATTAGACATAGATTTGAAGACTTTTTCAAAGGAATATTTTGATAAAATAAAAACCCATTATAGATCAGAATGTGCAGATTCGAAATATGTAATTTTTTTTAATTTTTTTTTAAATTTTTCTATTTTCATTTAATTTCTATTGAAATAGGTCTACAAACTAGAGATAACAAGCTATTTTGTTATTTTAATAACTTTTATTTGAAATTTTCTTGTCTAAAAATTATATGACATCAAACTAGAGACAATTCTACACACTTTAAACAGAAAAAAATTTAAAAAATCACATGTTTTGGTCAAATTATGCTTGTCGTACATGAGAGATTTTAAAAACAATAATTATGCCTAATAAAAAAAACCAAATATTCAACAAAAATATACAAAAATATTGTCATTAATATTAACTCTGTTTTGATTAAGTAAAAACAAGTTTTAAAAGGACCTAAAACCTTTTACAACCAAACAACAAAAAATAGAATGTTAAGAGAACAAAGAAACTGCTGTGAAACAACACCTAACACACCAAGGGTAACAAATAATCGTACCCACAAGAAAGAAACCGAGACCAAACCAACAATCAACAAAAAAGGGCAATCAAAAAAATCATTTAAGCCCACCCTTATGTGACCGTAAACTCATATCAAAAGGAGGCTTGGGAGACTTTAATTTCTTTCCTTTAACAGTTGTCCATCCTTCCTCCATTTTCATAGTTGCATTCTGCCAAGACAAATAATTAACAAAGAAGCCCACAACCTGAGAAGCAAGACTGGCCACCCCAACATCCCCAGCTGGGACTGGGACAACATCATCACCTAACCCAAAACCCCCCGGAGAGACCTGGGCATCAGAAACCACAACACTAGCAGTCAGGACAGCTGAACTAGAGGCAAAATCAACAATCTGGATAGGAAAAAAAACCGCATCACTCGAGAGGACATCGTCAACTGTTTGAACAGGGACAACATCCGAGACAACATCAATAGAATCAGCAGTACCGTGATTATCTTGAGAGGGGCTGCCAGCCATACCCCCATCCATAGAAACTTTTTGAACTGTATAATGGTGGTCAATAATGCCCACCCACCAAGAAGGTGATTTCTTCAATTTTACCCTATCTGATAAATACCGGGCAGCAATATGGCCATTCTTGTGGCACTTTCTACATCTGAACAAGATTCCCTCATAATCAAGAGTCTGGATCCAAGAGCCCCGAGGAGAAGCCAGAGTCAACTTCTCAGGGATACCCTTAGAAACATCAACCTCCACTAGGATATGAGCATACATCGGGTGAAAAATGTTAGTGGATACCGCATCAACCATCTGGAAATCTCCAATAGCCTCTCCCAAAGATTCCAGAATAGAGTCCAACCAAAGATGCAGTGGAAGATTCCAAAGCCTCACCCATAAGGGTATTTTATTAAAAGACTTAGTAAGAGGATCAAAATCCTGATGCCAAGGTTTGGCCATCAGGGGGAAACACTCCTCCCAAGTGAAACAACTACACAAAATAGTGTTCTAATCTTCAACATTGTCAAACTTTGCAAGAAAAAAACCCTTTGCCACAGGGAATATCTGAATAGAATCAGATAAAATAGGCTCCCAATGTTTGGAAATCCATGCATGTAGGTCTGAAGGAGAGGGCCAAAAACCCCTAAATCTAAAAATAGCACCATTAGAGTAGTCCTCTGCATTATTAAAGATCTCATCAACTATATCATTTTCCATATTTACCACTATGGGGTCACTTATAGAGACAGGCGTTACAGATCTGGGACAGAGGCCACCTCTCCCAAGAATAGGAAGATCATAGGAAAAAGCTTCATTAATATCTGCTTCAAAAGAATCCACGTCAGCATAAGAGGCAGAACCAGCAGGTCCATAGGCCCCATTCTCAGCAAAAGACTGCAGATGCACCACAGAAAGCCCTCCCCCATCGAAGACCCCTGGAACAGTCGAATCAGGCGGCAAAGATCCAACAGAAAATCCCATCGAACGGGAAACGACAACTGCTGTGGGAGAAAACTTCATTTCAAATTCACATGAAAAAATTAATATTAACTCTGTTACATACCATTCCCCAAAAGGATTTAGAGAAATAGTTTCATTAGGTCAAATTCTGCTTGCCATACACAAGCATAGTATGGTCCTCAAATAAAAACTTTTAAAATGTGGGTTTTAGTAACGCCTGAAATTTAATCATCTGGGTATTAAAATAAATTACACATTTGGAAATTAGAATTTGAGTACTACAACTTTTATTTTTGAGTTTTTTAAAGATTCAATCTCCAATTGCTTCAAATATTCATCTCAAACATGACAAATTTGAAAAAATAGGAAAAATATTTCCACTTTTTGGCCAAAAAGTGGACTCAACTTCTTGCTGGCACCCACCCACCATAATATCTGTCATATTAGGGAGTCTTTCATAAAATATCCTTCTTTGTAGGTCATGAATTCGTGTGATAGAAGAAATTCCTTATAATCTACATCAATCCATAAAATTAATCTACAAAGGTAAATCATTTATAATCAAGCCGGATTAATATTTATTTCATTATTTCTATAAAACCAAATCTATTTTTAGAAAGCCTTCTCCCATACTCTATGATTTCATACCTTCTTCACCTACAACACATGTTTCATGACCACCATCTGTTGATGACACCATAATTATTTATAATTCCTCTCTCCCTAATGCATGTCTAGGGCTCCTAATATTTCACTCCTTTCATAATATAATACAAGGTAGATCTCTCTCACTTCAACATTCTAAAGATAAAATGAGGATCACACTTCTTCTTCTCAACCATGTGACTACAAGCCTTTTTTATCCACAACCTTTAGAGCCTTGTATCATTATTTTGTTGATGTAGCTACTATTTCTTACACTTCTTTATTTGTACAACATCCAATATTAAGTGCTGAATCATCTCATCTAGCTATGCATTCTTTTGATATATTATTTTCTAAATAATCCTTATCTGAGTTTATTTACATTATTGTAGATTACCTTACTATCTTAATGATGCACATACATATTTCAATCAATTCATCATGTTATATAGTGATTCTATATTTTCTTGAATCTTATGTTGAACTTCTCACCATTCCCGATGTAAGAGATCATAGTATGATATTTGTTGGGATACTATTGATGCTTCAAAGAGTCTCCATAATCTAAAAAGGCTATCAATATCAATGGATGTTTTTCTCTAGAATAATGATCTCCATATTCTCAACTATTACACAACTTCTCTAATCTCTTTGCATTGACATATGAAGATATGGTTTCCATTAACTAGGAGGTTATGATACACGTTATAGTCATATATCCTAATGCCCAAGCATTGAAATAGATTTTTTTTTGAATTAAATATCAAATAACAAATATCTTCTTCACACGAGCATCAATGTTAAACCAATACAATCTCCTTACGAGAAAATACATTAGAAATCACCTATGGAAGGCAAAGAGTAACTACTTAGAAATCCACTTTCATTTAGAAACCACCTTTTGTGGAATACTAAGAGTTAACTTAGAATTCCACTTTATATGTACCTAAGGGGAATTAGACCTGAGTCTCCACAACGAGAACCCAAAGCTTTAACCAATTAAGTTCAACTTGTTGGAGATAAACAAAAAATTTATAAAATAAATTCTAAGGTATCTCTTCACGGTTAAGGATGAAATTGAAAAGATTCTTGAAGACTTTCCGCATTGATTATTCACCTTTGATGTCAAATCACATCCTTGCCTCTAAAACTAAAAGTTGAATTTGTGTTTGCATTGAATTGTATGATCTAAATAAATATTCACCTAAGGATAACTTCCCTCCTCCGAACACTAGTATAATTTTTTAAATCGATCCTACTCAATGCATTGATTTTTTAATGGATGGCTTCTTTAGTTACAACCAAATCCTACACAACACTCTTGAAAAATATAAAAATCTTTTAACAACATCTTGGGAAAATTCTAATATGTGACCTCATGCCCTTTGGCTTAAAGAACACTTGTGTTTAACTTATCAATGAGTTATGGCCCTTAACTTCTATGAGTTTATTCAAAACATTCTCAATGATTATATTGAAAAATATCGTAGTTAAGGACTAGTTCCATAACTTTTCTTATCTTTGAACATATTTGTTTTATATTAGATATAGTTAAAGCCTAAGAAGTGTGTCTTCGACATTGCTAGTGGTAAGCTTCTTGAGTTTATTGTGTCTTATTTTAGCATTAAACTTGATACTACGAAGATTGATGCCATTACTAATATACCCCCCTTAAAACATATCTCAATTTTTGTATTCTTTAAGGTAGGATTCAAGATAGTTTTTGATTTATTTCATACTTAGTGGACCACACCCTTCCTTCACACATCTTCTAAAAAAGGATGTTTTTTTTTTGTTTCTCTTGGATTGGAGATGTCAAAAGGATTTTGATGACCTTAAAAGCTATCTAGTTAGTCCTCCTATTATCTCACCTTCTATTCTTGCTCATCCTCTCATTCTTTTCACTTTTTATTTACATGATGAGTTGGATAACCTTGTAGGCCAACATGAAGATGATGGCAAGGGGCATTTCCATTCACGACAATAGTTATACATGATTTATTAGAAATACAACATTGGATAAATAATGCCTAGATTTTGTTGTTCACTACAAAAAGTCGTGACATTACCTTCTCCATGTTTAAATACATGTTATCGTGAAATTGAATCATGTAAAATACTTACTTTCTATAAATAATTTGTTAGGACGTCTTCATTGAGTTTGACTTAAAGTTTGTCTCTCAAAAATATACTAATGGATAAGCTATAATTTATCACTTGGGTAAACCTCTCTATTTGTTTTCTATTTTAAACTTTGGTTCTTTCCTAGATGACCAAATACTTTAAATGGACGCTAATCATTCTTGGGAGTTCTTCTTTGATGACTTGGGATGTTGCACTAGCTCTAGAGTCAATGTTGTCTTGGTCCCTGGTGTAGGAGCACTTGGCCTTTGAAATGTTCCATAAAGGTCAGTATGCATTTTTTTTATTGTTTTTAATGTTTCTTCCATGCTATGTAATGTCCTAAGCACCATTTGTGTCAAAAAAAATCACTTTGTAAGGCTTAAGAGCTATTTTTGTTCAAACAAGACCTATAAGGTCCTAATAGGGTCAAAATTGGTCAACGTGTGAAAAATGCCCAAAGAAGATTGATATTTATGTAATTGGTCTTATTTAGTCCATTTTTATATGTTTGGAGCATCCTAGAATGGTTTGATGAAGTTTTGTGTTGTTTTGATAAAAATTGCAAAAGTTGCATAATTGCAACTTTGCAAAAATTGCAAAAATGATGTAAAAAGAAGTTAGGTCCAAAGGGTAGTTGAAACTATTAGAATAGGTTTTAAGGGTTTATAAATTATGTATGGTCGAAGAGAGAGTTAGTGGTTAGTTGGGAGGAGTGTTTGTAAGGTTTTTGATCATCATAACCCTAACTGCCACACAATTTGCAGGGGTCTGTGGCTAGTTGCAGAGATTGTTATGCTCACATTTTCTGTAATTTATATATGTAATTGTTTTTGAAAGATTGGATAATTAATTATCTTTGATTTTAATCCCTTTGCATGCATTTTTGTGGAGTTTTGTACAAGATATGATGAATTTTGTGTTGGCAGTCTGAAACACTACCAAGGGTTACCCGTTTTGGTAAAAACCTCATAAATTTGGTTTTAATTGTTGGATCTGGCTATAAATTAGAGAAAGGTTCTATAACTAAGTAATCTACAATCTCAGTAGAGCGATTGGATTCATTATTGTGTACAAAAATTATCAATTACTATTTTCTACACTTTATATTAAAAATCAGATTGTCAATGACTATGAATGATAGGTACAGTTGATGGTTCACGCATTTGGTCATTGAATCATGATCCATTAAAGGGAGAAATGGTTTATAATACTCCTAAGAGTCACTGAAATATTTCAGAGAATTTGGATTTTGCAAGAGAGTAGGGTTTGAATATTTTTGGTCACTGTTTTGTCACAAAGGGTATATGACTGTCACAGAAAAAATCTGATTGATGGGTGTCGTTGTGTTTTAACAAAGATTTGGTAAAGCCTTTTTCATGGTAGGAAATTTTTAGTGGAAGAATACAATACTTTTTTAAAGCCTTTCATTTATCTTAAACATTCAATGTTAAGAAGAAAGGGCATTACTGTTGTTGAACGCATAAAAGGGCTTAGTTGTTGATTTCCAGCTGTTAGTTGGAATAGTTGTCTTAAACTTCATATGAAAAATCCATTATATGTTATCAAGGATTTGTGAAGAATCAAGAATGGTTGGAAAATGTTTTCCAGGTTGGTCTTCAAACCAATGAAAGTCATAAGATGTGGATTTCCTCATGGTTATGTTTGGAAATCTCTAATTTTATGACAGTCATTGATGAAAGTGTAAAGATATTTTACTCCTTGGATTAATGAAGGTCTAGGAAAGCCTTTAAATTCTTGAAGGATTCAAAAGAACAAGGTTCAATCCCATTTTTTCTCACTTCATGAAGACCGTGAACAATAAAGTGTGTGTTCCAAATCAGACTGTGATCAAATAACAAATGTAAGATGTAGACAATCCTACTTGGAGTCATTGTCATAAATCATTTGATGTATATTTCTAACTATGTTTGAGGAGACATTGAAAGGCGATTGAAATTCCTTTTGGAATTGGAAGTTATTTGTGTTTGTGAGTTGTGATCAATTATTTGTTGGTGAAGGCCTAATAACTTTTAGGGCTTGATTTTATATTAGATTTAACAGTGAAAAGACCTATGTTTCTTTGGTTGTCAAAGTACAAAGATGATATGTTAGGATGGTTCTGAGATGCTTTGAAGTGCATTGGTCCTTGTATGCACTAAGTCCTATTTTCCTTAATGATGGCTTAAGAGTGAAGATGTGAGAATTATAAAGTGTCAAGTTCAGTTGATAAAAGAAATTTAATCTTGTTAGATGCCTTATGAATCAGGTTTAATCTATTGAATAAGATTTGGGTCAGTAGTATCCTTGAAGTTTTTATGCGTTTTGTTGGATGCTCTACATCAATTGGTATTTGAGATAGCTGATCTTGTGGTTCATTAAGTTTTTATTTGTGAGTTGTTGGTTGCAAGTGCTTGATCCATCTAAGCTTCATAAAGGGATTTTATGAGAGTTGTGTGTTGATAGAAAAGTGAGGTTTGTAGTCACCATCCTCCAATGGAGATTAAGCTGGGTAGAAGGTGTAAGGTAAATAGAGAGTGATGCATCTTCGAGGATCTGCTATTGGGTAAGATGGATGGTTTGTTGAGTTGGTTTGGTGAAGAAGTCAAGGAGATGGATACATGTCTGATGAAGAACATGAGTTTGCAGCCATATTGAAGGATACTCCACTGATAGGAGTAGATGATAAGGTGAGAAGATGATTGGTTAGCAAGAAAAGAGTTTTCAAGGAAAGTTTTGTGTCCTTTTGAATGTGAACCCGATGGAAAGAGTAAGAGGGATGAAAAAATGCAATAGTGAAGTAGAGTGGAAGACAAATATGACATCAAGACAATGAAGGAAGATTAGTCAAAGATGGAGGTTTCCATGGGAATTGGAAATTTTTGTAGGCCGATTGTATGGTGCACGAGAACCTAGCCTTTGAAATGTCTCATAAAGGTCAATATGCATTTTTTCTTGTTTTTAATGTTTCTTCCATGCTATGTAAGGTATTAAGGACCATTTGTGTCAAAACAAATCACTTTGTAAGGCTTAAGAGCCATTTTTGTTTAAACAAGACCTATAAGGTCCTAACAGGGTCAAAGGTGGTCAAAGTGTGAAAAATTCCCAAAGAAGGTTGATATTAATGTAATAGGTCTTATTTAGTCCATTTTGGTATGTTTGGAGTGTCCTAGAATGGTTTGATGAAGTTTTGTGTTGTTTTGGTAAAAAATGTAAAAGTTGCAAATTTGCAAAAATGATGTAACAAGAAGTGAGGTCCAAATGACACTTTAAATAGTTAGAACAAGTTTTGAGGGGTTTATAAATCATGTATGGTCGAAGAGAGAGGCAGCGATAAGTTGGGAGGAGTGTTTGTAAGGTTTTTGATCATCATAAACCTGACTGCCACACATTTTGTAGGGGTCTGTGGCTAGTTGTAGAGATTTTTATGCTCACATTTGATGTAATTTCATTATGTAATTTTTTGTGAAATAT
Source organism: Thuja plicata (assembly GCA_018584345.1). NCBI lineage: Eukaryota > Viridiplantae > Streptophyta > Pinopsida > Cupressales > Cupressaceae > Thuja > Thuja plicata. Next base: position 85,451 of record MU223830.1, on the reverse strand, counting down.
TGGATAATTAACTAGATTTTAATTTAATCCCTTTGCATGCATTTTTGTGGATTTTTGTACAAGATATGATGAATTTTGTGTTGACAACCTAAAACCCTACCAAGGGTTACCCATTTTGGTAAAACCCTCATAACTTTGGTTTTAACCATTGGATCTGGCTATAGATAGGAGAAAATTTATATAACTGATTAATATATAATCTGACTAGAACTATTGGCTTCATTATTAAGCATGCAAAATTTATTAATTACTATTTGCTGCACTTTATAATAAAAATCAGACTGTCAATGACTATGAATGACAGGTATAGTTGATGGTTCATGCATTTTTTTATTGAATCATGATCCATTAAAGGGATGAATGGCTTATAATACTCCTAAGATTCATTTTAATCTTTCACAACATTTGGAGTTTTCAAGAGAATAGGGTTTGAATTTTTTGGTCACTGTTTTGTCACAAAGGGTATATGACTGTCACAGACAAAATCTGATTGATAGGTGTTCTTTTGTTTCAACCAATATTTGGTAAATCCTTTTTCATGATAGGAAATTTTTAGTGGAAGCATACAATCCATTTTTTAATCCTTTCATTTATCTTAAACATTCAATGTTAGGAAGAAAGGGCATTGTTGTTGATGAACGCCTAAAAGGGCTTAGTTGCTAATTGCCAGCTGTTAGTTGGAATGGTTGTCTTAAAATTCATATGCCAAATACATTATATGTTAGAAAGGATCTATGATGAGTCAATAATGGTTAGAATGTTTTTTCAAGGTTAGTATACAAACCAATGCAAGTCATAAGATGTGAAGTCCTTCATGGTTGAATTTGGACAGTTATGATTTTATGACAGTCAATGATGAAAGTGTAAAGATATGTTACTCCTTGGATTGATGAAGGTCTAGGAAACCATTGAAAGAATTTAAGGATTAAAAAAAACAAGGTTTTATCTCATTTTTTCCCACTTCATGAATACTATAAAAAACAAAGTGTGTGTTCCAAATTAGACTATGATCAAATAACAATTGTAAGACATGGACAGTCCTACTTGGAGTCATTGTCATAAATCAATTGATGCATATTTATAATTATGTTTGAGGAGACATTGGAAGGACATTTATATTCCTTTTGGGCTTGGAAGTTGTTTGTGTTTTTGAGTTGTGACCAGTTAGTTGTTGGTGAAGGCCTAATAGCTTTTAGGGCTTGATTTTACATTAATTTTAATAGTGAAAAGACCTCTGTTTATTTTCTTTTCAAAGTGAAAAGATGATATCTTAGGATGGTTCTGAGATGCTTTGAAGTGCATTGATCCTTGTATGCAATAATTCCTATTTTCCTTAACAATAGCTTAAGAGTGAAGATGTGAGAATTATGAAGTGTTAATTTCAGTTGATAACAATAATTTTACCTTGTGTTATGCCTTATGAATCATGTTTAAGTTCTTGAATCATATTTGGGTCATTAGTACCCTTGAAGGTTTTATTATTTGTGTTGGATGCTCTGCATCAGTCCCTCCTTTAAATAAATTGATTCTACTTTAATTTTCTTAAATTAATTTTGTGCTAATAACAATGTTGAAAATTAGGTTCTCATAGCCAGATTATGTCTTAGCATGTAAACTATATTCAAATATACAAAGATACTTAACAATTATATATTAGATCATGGTTACTTACCAAGAAAAACAAGACAAATTATCTCAATACCTTTAATTAATCTTAATCTACTCGATATTTTTTCTTCATTCAATATCAATAGCATACGATGTGAGGACACTCATCAAGTTAATGTAATGAATATCATCACTTCCCTTATATATCTTTATGATTCAACCAAATATCTCGCTATCATTCATACATTATGGAGAGTTATTATTCTTTGAATACACTTTCTTGTTATACCACCGAATCAAGTGAATAGTATAATTATATTATAATTATCAAAGATATTTTTTTTCTTTTGAATTTACTAAAAATGAAAACATTTACATTCATAAGAATATCATACATTACATTATTCTCTCCAATGTTATTTATGGGTGAGGCTACAAAAACCTCCTTCTTCATTTCTTGAGAAAACATAAAATAATAATGTAATATTGTGGAAATGGGTGTTCCCTTGTTTATGCACAACAACTAGGAACTAGGCCTATTCACACTTGATTACATTAAGGAGAGTGGATCCACTAGGATCAACCTCAAATTTTTTTGAAAAGGATTGAGCACAAGGTGGATACAAATTCACTCCTTGATTGAAAGGAAAATGAGCCATTGAAATATGTGACTTGAATGCTAGATCTAGGGCCAAAGGTATAAAATTGACATTTATCAATATGTACCAAAAGTCTTAGATTAGATATGCATACATATAGTAGTAATCTGGAAGGAGGAGAGAGAAAGGAACCCATGTCTAAAGTTTGAGCCTAAAAGTGGATGTCAATATCGGTTCAAAAACAACATTGATCCATGTTAGTGAACATATTTGTCTTTTCACAAAACTCCCTTGAAATTACTCTTGAGTTCCCAAACAAGAAGATGAAACCTGCAACTAATAATTGAGATGCTTACAATGGTTATTTTCAAGCACTCTTTGAATTTTGATGTGAAGGTACAACTCCATTCATTAGATGTGCAATGAATAGAATCACTGGTATTCCTTTAACCAGAAGTCACAGAAGGCGAGCAACCATCTATCCATAAACATGGGATAGATGTGACAATTTACAAATAGGTAAATACAAATTGAGAACTTAAATATTCCTAGCACAACACTTACAATCAACAGATTGCAGGAAAGACCAAATTTTTTTTCAGATTATGTGATACAAGAAATTCAAAGATCTCTTTGTACACACAAAAATATATTAGTAGATGGATTTTATCAAAAGTAACTACATTAACACAATTTCAATAGCAATCTAAATGAATAGTTCCAAACTCAAAGATTCAAAATGTACTACATCCACCCTTTGATATAGAATGGTAGCCAAAATACAACAATTTCCAACTACACAAAAAACTAAATCTGAAAACAAAATATGCTGTCCTTTCCCCCCTTCTGCAATCATTACAAATTTCAGAAAAGAAATACCCCTTCCAAAGCCCCAAGAATTTTTTGAAAAAAGACCCCCTCTTCTTGAAAATCATTCTCAATAAATAATCCCTGTAATAATCTCTTCATTTCCATAACTAATTCTTGGAAAGTAATTAATTATTTTTAGAATCATTTTTCCTCTCCTTAACATTCCTGTAGCCGAATCTTGAAATTCCCTTTTCTTTCTAGTCTTTCCTGATAATCATAATGTTTTAATCTGATAACTTAAAAGATATAAGGTTTATGAATTAGCTATGGGCCCCATCACTGAAAATATAAGTTATGCCCTATTAATGTTTGAAGACAAGAAACTTGGTGGCTCATGGTCACCTTGGATAGACTCGTACTCAGTCAACAATATCTTTTGAAGAAAATACAATTTCACTAATCGCTCTAGTGAGATCCTGTGCAACTTGCCCTTGTACAACATATTAAAAAATTGGCCAAATCCACTTGTTGAAAGAAAAGATATGCTTCCCGCATTGATACCCATTTTTTCTGTTAGAAAGTTCATGATTAAAGATCGCTGAAGAAATATTTTGAAAAGGTCATCATCTGTTATTCTGTATGAGTTCTTTTGTAATGTATATTGGACTTGCAAAGGATTTGATATATTTTGATTTGCCCTTTTCCCTAATATAATTTCACAAAAAATACCTCCAAACAGATGACTAGATGCCATGCTCTGGTCAACATTATATGAAATAGTTTACATGCATTGCCTACACTCTTCACACTTTTGAACCTTGAACTTGAATTAAGTTTATAATTTTGAAAGATTTCATGTCCAATCAAACTTTGAACCTTGAACCTGAATCATGAAACTATACTTCTCATTTCTTGAAAGATTTTCCCTTTGTATTTCTTGTTAAAATTGCACCTCTGAATCCATCAAACTCTACAAATTTGTTGAGATTATTGAGCTTTCTTGAAATCTCGAACCATATTGAGCTGATTTGAACCTCTGTGAACCAGTTTGAACCAGTTTGAACTTGTTGAGCCCCCTCTAACCACTTTGAACCAGAATGAACCAAGTTTAAAGGGGTTCAAATATTTATGCTTCCACATATCAATATTAACACATGTATTTGGAGGGAAGATTCTTGTAAAAGTGAAACATGTTTGTGGAGACAATTTGATTAAAAAAAAATTAAATAGGGAGACCAATAGTGGGCCAACATAGGCTTTATTAGGGGACTGTTTTTCTTGTAAAAGTAGAGAAATCCAACATCTCTGGTAAAGAAAATCAGTGCCTAGCACCATTGGGAAATAGAGTCACAGAAGAGTGAAGTACATGGATCTTCTTGCAGATGGGTGGAGGGGAGCAGGGCTGAACTAACAAGCCAAAAATGAAGACAAAGAAGACTACTCCTAAAATATACCAAAATGCCTAGACTAAAGCACATCAAACAAACTAACAAAGAAAAAAATTATCTATAATATGTACATAGGTAGGGAGTCCTACCCCAGGAAGAAAGGACAAGAAAAAATCACACATGACCATTTACCTATAGAGAGAAGTATGAGCCATTTCTGAACAAAGGGTTATATCCGAATGAGATAACCTGATACAACATCCATGTGGAAAACTCTCCACCACTGCATATCAAGATGATTGTGTGTAGGAACCTTATAAACCAAATATCATTCATAAAGATCTATTATTCATTATAGAATTTAGGTTTTTCACGAGCCTTTAGTATGAGACTTTCCAAATAATTATCAACTTTTTGTTGAGAGAAAGAGTATTCAGACATCCCCAAAGTACACACTACATTCTTGCTGTCATCCTTTGTTAGTTCATCATCTTTTAAAGTATTTGCAGCACTTAGAACATCCTCATAACAAGAATAAGCCTAATCTATCATTGGGTCAATCTTAACTGAAACAACCTCTTCATGTTTTTCTGCAATTAAATTTGAAAAGTATTTGTTTAATATTTACGCATTAGGTAAAGAAATACCCAAATATTTCTCTCTCGGATATTCTCTCTCAACAAATGTCAAGAAATTTTCAATAGTCTCTTCCTTAGACAATGGAGTACCATCAGACCAAGCTATTGATTCTTGGGGCTACAATGCTTCAACAATATGATCATCAGTCAACTCTAAATTTATTTTGAATGCTCTTTTACCCATTAAACTCATGGAATCTAAAGGGCCTTCAACCATGCACAAATCAGTCTCATTTCCAAAAGAAGATGATGGATTCATATCTTTGAAGAAAAAAGAATCATCAAGGGTTTGACTTAAAGAATTGAATTCATCCTCAAGCCATTTAAAATTAAATGTATTATATTCTGGATGCATATGAAGCTGAAAGTCTCCATTTTTAGATTTGCTAGGAAAAGAACAACTTTCAACACTGTTAAATTCTAAAAAGAGAATAAGATTATGAGGATTTTCCTCAGTTACATCATTCTTTCTCACCAATGTTTGGTCATCATGAGGCCACACCATTTCTTGTTACACTTGTTTTTCATCCAAGGCCGATTAGTTACAAGAAACATAATCAGGTGATGTTACTGGGCATTCTTCACCATTAAAATCCACCTGTTTCTCAAACTGCAACATCTTCTTTTCACATTCTTGTAGATATTTAAACTCATGAAATCTATCATGAATTCTCTTTAAATAAAGTGCAGATACATGGTCATCTTTCAGGCTGATATTGTTCTTCACTGCCCAATAAATGCTCTATTTGAAATGATCCCACAACTCACGCAACACTTCATCATCCGTATGATGAATTTCCATGATGATGGGATTTGACCTTTTCCTAATTACAATCCTTCTTTTCACCATGGTGGTTCAACCAACATGCATGCACAAAGAATCTTCAAAAATGAGGAGAACAATAATGCACCAGTCTTCCTTTCCATCTCCCCAACGGAGTTGCCAAAAATATGTTAGTGAATAGATTTGTCTTTTCACAAAACTCCATTGAAATGAATCCTGAGTGCACGAATAAGAAGACGAAACCTAAAACTAATAGTTGAGACACTTACAATAGTTATGTGCAAGTGATCTCTAAATTTTGATGTGATGGTACAACTCCCTTCATTGGATTTGCAATGAATATAATCACTGGTATGCCTTTAACCGGAAGGCACAAAAGGAAAGTAACCATCTATCCATAAACATGTGATAGATGTGACAATTTACAAATAGGTAAATACAAATTGAGAACTCAAAGATTCTCAGCCCAACACTTACAATCAACAGACTGAAGGAAAGATCAAAATTTATTTTAGATTATGTGATACATGAAATTCAAAGATCTCTTTGTACACACAAAAATATATTAGTAGATGGAGTTTATCAAAAGTAATTGCATTAACACAAAGTTCAATAGAAATCTAAATGCATACTTCCAAACTCAAAGATTCAAAATGTTTACATCCACCCTTCAATACAGATTGGTAACCAAAACAAAACCATTTCCAACTACACAAAAAAATAAATTTGAAAACAAAATATGTTGTCCTTTCTGCCTTCTGCAATCATTACAAATTTTAGAAAATAATTCCCCTTCCAAAGCCCCAAGAGTTTTTTGAAAAAAGACCCCCTCTTCTTGAAAATCATCCTCCAATAAATAATCCCTGTAATCATCTCTTCATTTTCATAACTAATTCTTGGAAAGTGATTAATTATTTTTAGAATAATTTTTCCCCTCCTTAACAAATTTGTAACCAAATCTTGAAATTCCCTTTTCTTTCTAATATTTCCCGATAATCATAATGTTTTAATTTGATAACTTAAAATATATAAGGTTTATGAATTAGTTATGGGCCCCATCATTGCAAATATAAGTTATGCCTTATTAATGTTTGAAGACAAGAAACTTGGTGGTTGTTGGTCACCTTGGATAGACTCGTACTCAGTCAACCATATATTTTGAAGAAAATACAATTTCACTAATCTCTCTGGTGAGATCCTGCACAACATGCCCATGCACACCATATTAAATAATTGGCCAAATCCAATTATTGAAAGAAAATATATGCTCCCACATTGATACCCATTTTTTCTATCAGAAAGTTTGTGATTACAGACTGCTGAAGAAATCTTTTGGAAAGGTCATCATCTATTATTCTGTATGAGTGATTTTGTAATGCATATTGGACTTGCAAAGGCTTTGATATATTCTAATTCGCCTTTGTCCCTAAGATAATTGCACAAAAAATACCTCCAAACAAATGATTAGCTGCCATGCTCTCATCAACATTATATCAAACGACTTACATGTATTGCCTGCACTCTTCACACTTTTGAACCTCGAACTTGAACTAAGTTTATAATTTTGAAAGATTTCAAGTCCAATAAAAATTTGAACCTTGAACCTAAATCATGAAACTATACTTCTCATGCCTTGAAATATTTTCCCTTTGGATTTCATGTTGAAATTACACCTCTGAATCCATCAAACTCTGCAAACTGGTTGAGATTATTGAACTTGCTTGAAATATCGAACCATATTGATCTGATTTGAACCTATATGAACCGGTTTGAAATTGTTGAACCCCCTCGAACCACTTTGAATCAGTTTGAACCAGAATGAACCAAGTTCAAAGGGGTTCAAAGATTTATGCTTCCAGTTATCAATATTAACATAGATTTGGAGGGAAGATGTTTGTCAAAGTGAAACATGTTTGTAGAGACAATCCGATTAAAACAAATTTAAATAGGGGGACCAATAGTGGGCCAACAATCTAGGAATCTCATATGTAGACAAAAATTGCATTTTTTAGATCAGGATGCTATTCAAAACCTTCCTTGAAAGATTCTTCAGAAAAGTGTCAAAAAATATCATTTCAAAGAAATATTGCCGCTGCTTTTTTACATTTGCAAAAGGTGGTTCTATAGGTCACTATTTGATCTTTTTTGATTCCATATTTGTGTCTTTAGATCCTATCACCTGTACATGCAAAAGAGAGAAATTTTTGGGTTGATAGGGTTTGTCTAGATCAAACCACAGTTTTGGAATAAACTTTGAAATTGGATTGAAAGCATGCCTTAAAAGGGAAGAGGTTAGATGTGAAATTGAAATACTAAAATGAAATGTTATACCTTAATGAAACTCCTTTGTGTTGAATTATTCATGAAGAGGTTGATGTTGACTTGTATAATTGACTTCATAGTGTTAGTAATAACTGAGAGGGGGGGGGGGTGAATTAGTGGCCTCAAAATATTCCAATAATCAACCCTTAAAACTTAGTACCACAAAATTATATCTCTAGTTACCTTTAGTCCTATAAGATGAATGCCTCCAAATACTTATATCAAATTACTACTTGTCAGAATGCTTTGTAAAAACTTCTACTGTATGTTTACCGATAAGCAGTCTGTTAATTTACCGAAATATAGAAAATAACTAGTGTATACCGATCAATCCAGATTTACTTATGTGAAATGAAAAAATAAAGTATTGACTCATAGACACATTGACACATGGATTTTTAACGTGGAAACTGTGCTAAGGGAAAAACCACTGGGACCGGTAACCCAAATTTTCACTCTTCTGAAGTGAGATCGGTGAAGAGCCAACCTTGTCAAAGGTTACAAACACACTGTTAGGTGTGACCTTGTTAGAGGATTTAAATGAATAGTTTTTCACTTAGTATCTGGCATCTAATGCTACCATCCTTGATAAAACACTCATTTGGCCTGTCAATAGGTATTGGGCATATCCAATGCTACTTTGTATGATCCAACTTTTTGATACTCCTTGGGATGTATCTCAATTAGAAAATACTTTTAAGTCCTTCTCGGTTAAGAGACTTGATGCTTCAATGGTTAAATTGAAACAATAAATTGATCTCTTCACATATAAAACTAGAATTGTAGATTTTTAGATTTATTGTAAGTACATTACCTTTATGATCAATGTTATCAATTCAATACCTTTGCTCCACACTGTTATGCTCTATCACGCTGTATCACTATTTGTCGGTGTCTGCAGAATTTAGCTCTTTCCTCAGCTTGATTGATTAGGTCTGAATGAAAACTTTCTTCTCCTTCAGAATCTCTTCACCATCTATTCTCTTGTCACTCCCCTAATTCACATTGAATTAGCTTGTCTCTTATATAGACATGATTTCACCATTTCTTGGCTTTCTTGATCTTGGCGTGATCCACAATTCTTGCCAATTAGATTTAAAGAAAAACTCCTATTATATCTCGTAGAGATCTTCTTTCCAAATGGACAAAACAACTCTAAATACTTTACTTATCTCTGGCTTTATCTTGTCGATTAAAACAATGATAAATACCAGTTAAGTCTATATTTACCTCTTGACAGCTAACCCTTTTGTCATTTCTAAACTCTTTGTTCTGTTGGTCAATACTTAAGTTAGTCATCAGTGGCAACTGACTGTTTCGTCGATGAGACATCAGTTATCTTTGGGATCTCTGTCCGTCAGGCAACATTGTAATTCTGTCCATCAGGTTGTCTATCCGTCGTGCAACACTATAATTCTATCCGTCGGGTTATACTGTGCTTTGCTCGTCGGTTAACACAGTGACTTTGCTCATCGATAATGCTATGCTTTTTCTCGTTGGGTAACACTGTGAATTTGCTCTTGTCTATTTACTCTGTTTGTCAGTGTGCAATCCATCGGTGTATAGAGTCACTTTGTGAATACTTAACTTTTATGCATTACTAATAGCATAGACTTTGATTCATTGGTTCTTTGAAGTCTTTAGTAGTATGTACATGACCATACATATTATATCAAGTTGACATCAATGAAAATATAATACATTAACTGATTTAATGTCTTGCATTAACTTTCTGTGTCTTGGTGATCATCAACTTAACATCTTCAAACATTCAATCAGTTATAGTTCATCAATCTCTCCCTTTGGAATTGATGACAACACGCTACATTATCACACTATATTATCACTAATACAATATGAAATATAACAGTTGAAGTTCATCAAACTACCAATCTTATGTACTATAACCGATACAAATATCTGGTCCTCGATAATCTCACATAGCTTAGATTTGATTCTTGCAGCTCTCTTTTTGTCTTCAATCCCTTCACTGGATAGATGTAGAATATTTCTTCTTCTGATGTGACATGTTCTCTTCTTGTGTCAAACTCTCTCCCTTTCATTGTTGTTTTCTTTTGATGTCTCTTTTCTCTCTTGTCAGCAATCTCTCCCTTTGTATGTACTCTCCCTTTCTGGTTACAACTCTCCCTTTGGAAATGTGATAATGGATATAATCTCTCCCTTTAACAACAATGCCAAACAAATATTTGACAGTAATTCCAAAAAATCTTTTCTATCCATTCAATATATTCCTTAAATTTCCCAATCCATCAGCAATACAACAACTCTGGTGCTTGGTGTAGATAAATACCTTGCTGCATACAGATGTATCTTTGAAGTCCATATCTTTTCTTGCATCAAAAAGAATAATATTCTGATAATATGTAGGATGATGCAGCCTTCTAGTCATCTTACTGACCAGTAGAAAAGGGTCTGAACCCTAGTCTTTTTCTCAAGTACTCAAATGTATCCTTGGGCAGTGGCTTGGTGAAGATATCAGCTAATTATTCCTTTGATTGCACATACTCAAGTATCACCTCCTTTTCTTGAACTTGTTCTCTCAAATAATGATACTTGATAGCAATATGCTTTGTCTTAGCATGCATGACTGGATTTTTGGAAATTTTGATTGCACTGGTATTATCACAATAGATAATTACTCGTTCAAGAATTTTCATATTCATACCTTCCAGTAACTATTTGATCCATGCAATATTTGAGTAGTTTTCAGCAACAACAATATACTCTAATTCTACAGTAGACTGAGAGATGCATCCTTGCTTCTTGCTGATCCATGTGACAAGTCTGTCACCCATAAAGAATGCTCCTCCTATTTTTCTCTTTCGGTCATCAATATTTCAAGCCCAATCAGCATCGATAAAGACCTTAAGTTCAAATTTTCCTTCTCTTTTATACCATAATCCATAGTCCTCAGTATTCTTCAAATATCTTAGGATTCTTTTCACACCAGTCATATGTGATTCCCTGGGATTAGCAGAAAAGCTTGCAACTATTCTTACTGCATGTTCAATATCTGGTCTAGTATGTACACCATACATGAGTTTCCCAATCATTGATCTATACAAAGTTTGATTTACCTCAAGTGACTTTTCCTCCTTTGTCAGCTTACATCCAGTTTCCATCAGTGTTCCAACTGGCTTGGAATCTTCCATTTTGAATATTTTCAGCACCTCCTTCATGTATTTGGATTGTATAATGAAAATGCCTTCATGTTGTTGCATGATCTATAGACCAAGAAAGAACTTGATCTCTCCAAACATAGACATCTCAAACTCTTTGCTCATTTCATTTGAAAATAATTTTCATAGCATATCATTGCCTCCAAATATGATGTCATCAACAAATATTTCAGCAATCAAAATGTTAGCATCAGTATCTTCCTTCAAATAAAGATTACTATTTTCACTAGTTCTTACAAATCCAAT
>MU223829.1:32916-48173 GCA_018584345.1 Thuja plicata | reverse complement strand
GTAGTTGGTTAATGAGCTCATGGTTGGGGATGATTAGTGCACCAAATGAATTCAATATAGGACTAGGGATGGATAGTGGACCAAATGAGCTAAAATATCTCCATAACTTGGTATAAAATGATTGGTAAAGGCCTCTCAAGCATGCAGTTTTACCTATTATATGCATGTAAATATATATTTTGTATCTTTTGTCTCATTTGTTTTATATTTTGTAGTAAAATATTTATTTTTTATAATTAAATATTCTATATTTTAGTTTATCAGATATATAAGTTGAATAAAATCTCACTCATATTATTTATGATGTTCAGGCTTGTACCACTTCAAAATGAACACCACTTGATCATTCTAGTGGGATAGCTACAAGCACCACAAACTACATGTTGCATCCTCTAGTACTATTTGGTTATAAACTTTCTATAATTCTAGTAAAGCTAATTTACTTATCATTTCTTATGATGCAAAGATGTCCTTGGGGAGAATTGGACCTGCAATATGAGAACCAAGAGATCCAACCACTTGAGCAAACCCTAATTGATAAATGATAGTTTGTCTTCTATTATTCTAATTATTTTTCAATAACTTCAAGAATATAATATCAATTTTATCTAAAAAAATTATTTTATAAAATTTTAAAATAAACGTGTGGTGAAAACAATAGATACTTGATACATTTTAGTTATAATTTTATACTAACTTTAATTGTGTTGATACACATGCTAATTTTCTACTCGAATTAGGTTATTATAGTGCAAACATTTTTAAAAAGAAAGAAAAGAAAAGAATCTATCCCCCCATCTAATCATCACTCTAGTGCATTAGTCTATATATGTCATAAGTTCATCCTTCTACGGATCTAGTATGAAATCCCAACTAGGATCTCCTACCTTATTTTGAAAACTCAAGTCACTACATTGCAAAGCTAACATTTTTTAAATGAATAACTACATGATTAATTTTATTTCAAAAATTATTTCGAATTATACTCTAGATCTTCATATTTAAAGACATGTTGTGGAACCTCAATATCATCAAGGAAAATTAATAGTAGATCATTTGATTAAAAGAGAAAGGAAATACATTATGGTGGAATCCTTGTTTTGTATGATCATCCAAAGATATATACTACATCAAACTTCAAGTAGGCATGTTACATCACATTTGTCTTCAAATATTATGAACAACTATGAACAAGGGCGTGATCAAGGAAAATGAAAGAGGTTATTACTTTTTCACATGATAGAATAACAAGTTCTCAAATACCACATGTTCTACAATGACATCAAAAAATATCATGTCATAACCTTCTAGATGTAAATAAAATACCTTTAATTTAAACTTGGTAGTCATTTGTACATCAAATAGTTAATATTAATTAATAAACATAATTATTGATATGGATAAATATTGTAAATATGTTAAGTCTAACTATCTCAAAAATCATGAAATCTCACTTGTAAATTATATTATTTACTGAAAATTTATTTACTACGTACATATATGAATACATAAATTTTAATTTTTGATCAAGAATATACATAAAGTGCATTAATTTTTAATATTAGATGTTTTCTAAATATAAATATTTAAAATATTATACTAATTAATAACATTTGATTACATATTAAAATGTTTATTAATATAAAAAAAAAATTACTGTGTTGAATTACTTTGAGGTCATTTTTTTGGCACGGGGTAAGCTCAGACAAAATGCACCAAAGAAAATAAAAGGTTAACTTTTTTTTTTCCAAATTCGCCAATACACAGTGATTTTTTTGCAAAATTTTTGTGGGTTTCGACCACAAAATATGCAGATCATGAAGAACATATGCTGGAAATTTGCGAAAGTCTATTAGGTTTTCTGATTTTGAAATTTGGTCAAGGATACATTTTGTAGGGAGCTTAATCGCATCCTTTTTTTAAATTGAATAAAAGAAGTAATTAGGTTTAGTTGACTTAATGAATGATAACATTTTCATTTAATACTGATGATTGAAGGATGTTAGCAATTTGTTCTTAGTAAGTTCAGATTCTATTGAAAGTAAGCTATAAACATCTAATATTTAAAGTATAATTAGAGAAGCAACCTGTTCACTCAAAAACTGATCACTGGTATAATCACAAACTGTAAAACAGAAGTTAATTTTTTTAATTTTAAAACTGAGTCTTCGACAGGCGTGTTTGTATTGAATGCAGTGGTTAGTTGTCAAAGTCCCACAATACCTTTTCCCGCGCAGAGATTGTTACCTGTAGAATTGTAATGGCACTCCAAAGCTGATCACGGACGCCTCGAGACAGTAGTTGGATTCTGTGCGACCTTAAATTTTATTGACCTTGTCTGTCCACAGAAAATGAGATAGAAGTGGAATGATAATGAGAGACAAAAGAGGTGGTGAATAGATATGAACCACATGAATCAGTCTGTCATTTCTCAAAGATTAGGGTATTCAATAAGATTGAATATTTGAAATGGTTCCCCCAACTTTCATTAATGACATAAGAACTCCTTCCTTAGTTTCAAAGATGGGAGCACTCAATAAGATTGAATATTTGAAAAGGTTCCCTACTTTTATTAATGACATGACAACTCCTTCCTCGAGGCATTCAATAAGATTGAATATTTGAAAAGGTTTCCCATCTCCATTAATAACATGACAACTCCTTGAGTTTCAAAGATCAGGCATTCAATAAGATTGAATATTTGAAAAGGTTCCCCACCTCCATTAATGACATGACAACTCCTTCCTAAGCTTCCCTTATCATATTATTAATTTTGACTAGGAAGTTCGTTCTATGATTAATCTTATCATTTTCAAATAAGTGATACATGTTATTTTTGTATTGTATTTATATCGATCAGATTGTTAGGATTGAGGGCTACTTATCTAGCCTTTGTGTTTGATGGGGGTTTTGAAAATGGTTTTATTCTAGTGTTAAAGTATTGATTTTGTTAAATTTGTTGGAGATTCAAAATTAGTGTTATTATTAATGGCCTTTTGGTCTAGTAGTGAAGTTCAATAGTTTAGAATTAGCTCACCAAAGATCAAGTCTTGCTAAGTGCAAGACCCCAACATTATAAGGCACGAGGTTGAGATCATGCCTTGAGCAATTGTGGTGACATTGATATTGTTTAGTCCTTGGCTCTCATCCCAACATGTTTCAATCTATTTAAGTTGATATAAAAACCCCCAAAGAACAATAAAATAACAATAATTAAAGTATTCATTTTTATTTTTTAAGAATTTGAAGTTGACTTCATGTTTATTGTATTGGACCTTTGAACTTTATAAAAACTAATCTTTGGAAAGCCTTTTATGAATCTTCTTTGACGTATCTTGTGATACATCGGTCATGGGGAGTAGGTTAAGGTTGGCTTAAAGGTATTTGATTGTTCTAAGTCTCTAAGATTTTTTCTTAAAAGTCTTGTGTGTTCACTAGAATTTGGTAACTAGCTACTTTGCTAAAAAATACTAGATAATTGATTGACCCACAAATGGACTAGCTAGTTTCCAACTAGGGTATAGGTAAACTTTTATAATAAGCTTTGGAGATATGTTAGAATCAATATTGATGATTTGTAATGCAAACAAGGTTAACATATATTGAAAGTTTAGAATGACTAAATAAACATTTTAATATAATATAAAATATAGCATTATAATATTAAATGTAAAAATATAGCTTGGACCTTAAAATTTCATCTCGAAGGACCATCCAGATCACATTGTCCAATGTGGTTGGAGCTTCCTTTCTTGACTCTTGCTTTTAGACTCTTCTTGAAAAAATTGTTGCCTAGATTGGTAGGGTCACCGAGTGCAAAAATAGTTCTAATAAATTTGCAAGTTTAAGGGTACATCCAAAAATTTATGTTGAAATGGACTTAAATATTAGGCTTATTGGAACCTTATGGTAGAAAGATTAGTTATCCCTCTCAAGGGGCTCACAAGTCTTTCCATTATAGCTCCAATTATCCTCTTCGCCCTTCTTCTTCTTTCCCCTCTTCTAAGAAAAGATCCAACTCTCCTTCTACCAAGGATTTAAACACGCCTACTCAAGACCATTTGGTGAGGCATAGATCAATGTCTCCATTGATTCCCAATTCTAATTTTGGAATCCTCCAATCATTCAGTTGTTATAGCTAACTGTTTTGATGCTTTTCCACAAAAATACATTCCTTCCACTCTTTCCTTGTCATGAATTTTAAAATATTTTCATGGAATGTAAGAGGGATTTCCCTCCCTCGCTGAAAATATGGTGTTAGAGAATCTTTAGCTACTTGGAAACCCGATATTGTTATTATCCGAGAGGCAAAAATCAATGGTCATTGTCTCTCTTCTTCTCTTTTGAATGTATGGAGAGATGCTTCCTTTTTACATACATCACATCAATGTGAAGGTAGAGGTGGGTTTATAATTGGTTTGGCACCTTGGATGAATAAGCTTATTATTAATCAAGGTGAGGATCCTTCACACAGTCGTGTGTTAGTCCTCACCTTCATTAATGGACAACCTATTGGGTTCTACTAGGTTTATGTGCCTAATTTCTCTAAAAAAGAAGTGAATTATTTGATTGGATGACTAGGAACCTTCCTCATGTTTATTAGGTAATAGGTGTTGCTTTTAACATTGTAAAGAACAAATATGATTGTAGTTGGCCCAACCATACTAAACTAAGTAATGAGGAATTTGATAAATGGTTATTTTGTCATAATACCATTGGTGTGATAGACCCTATTCATAACAAAGGCTCCATCCATGACAATAATTGGTGTTGTCAATCAGGATTGCGCCTATAGCTGGATGTGGAATCTACCCTTCCTATTGAAACATGGAAACATTCTCCTTGGTGGATGGGAGAACGAATCTTTAGATTCTAGGTCGGTTTCTATTAAATTTGAGATATCACCTCATACCGATCTTTATGTTTTTTTAGGAAAAGGGAGAAAGATAACTGAAAATGAATACTAATTAAGAAGGTGATACAGAAAAATGGATACAGATTTGTCAGAATTATAAATCTGTACCTATAGGACATACATTACTGGACTCTGCGACAACTTTCACTTCACAACACCTAGGATGATCAATAATTCACTATTAGGGTTTTGTGCCACTAATTGTAAAAATTCAACCAGCAAATAGGTAACTTCTGCAAAAGGTTTATTCTTTATAACTTATAATAGGAATTTGAAACAATTCACCAATCTATGCTTGAAAGACACAATACACTTAAATGCAAAAAACTTGGAAGGATAGATAGCAAAACTCAGAAAAAAATATATGAATAATAAGGCCAGCTCTATTATCTTCAAAATCTGCAAAAATGGTTACAAAATACAAGGAAAAGATATACATGAACAATATGTTCACTAATACCTCTATTTCCCCAAATTCTGAACCCCTACAAATGAATAAGAAGTTCAGTTATATAGCCCCCAATGCCAATTTTAAAAAATGAAATCNNNNCCAAAAGGTCTCCTAAATAGATAGATACCCCTAAATTTGAGGCTCAAATGATGCCCCAAAAATACAGCTTCTAAAAATCCCTCCAAAATAGCTAAATCTCTAAACTTAAGGTATAAGTAATGCCAAAAATCTAGCCCTAAATTTATATCTTCTACTGTTGATGCCTTTGTTTTATCTTTTATAATGTATATCAATTAAGATATTACATAACATCAAAAATATAATTAAACAACCCCAAGATGTAACCCCAACCACTAAAAACCCTAACTCTAAGCATGGGTAATACCCACCAAACTCGACACCTAATCCATGGTCAACATGACCCATTTCAAAATATCTCCCTCCCTATTGTGGCACTTGGAGAGCTTGTCTTGGCAACTGGAGTAAGGTTGTCATGCACTGTGGTTGACAGGGTCTTTACTCATTCTGCATCGTGGACTCCAAAGTTTTATCAAATTTGAACATTGGCATTTTTGCAATTCATTTGCATCTTTAATTTTGAGAAAAACTTAGGGTTTTTTTTTCTTTGGCGCCGCCTTGTCTGAACTCAGATTGTAACTATCTATTTTTCAATGTTACTGGAGTCTTTGCATGAAGCTTGGTCTTGGTTATGGTTTCGAGACTCCTCTCTGTGATTGTCGCCATGCTGAGCATGTGGTGTTCTCTCCATTTTGTCTTTGTCGCCATGCAATCTGGAGGTCTTCATTCGGTATCTGGAGTGTTGTTGGAGTTTTTTGAATCTTTTCATCTGTGATCCATGAGCTAAATGTGAATTTTGAAGTCTCAAAACCATGAATCACGGTGCTCTTCATGGTTTGGAGTCTTCGCATGCCATAAAAATGGTGTTGTTCATGCACTGTGATTCTTCGAGCTCGAGTTCTTCTATAGTCTCCACTGCGGCTGCACTTGAGATGCTCTGCTACTGCACCTAACTTGGCCTTCTATTTTTTGTACTCGGTCTACAACACTTCGAACTGGAGTGATTGGTTAAACCACTGTAAGCTTGGACTAAGTCTTAGCTGTGGTTGAAAGATGTGCATGCATCTTCGGTTAACTTGGTCTTGAAGCTTGGCATATTTCAGCCACAGCTTCAGACTTATTCCAAGCTTACAGTGTAAGCTTGGACTGCATATAGAATGCGAATCTCTTTGCATGGACTTTGTATTTGGGTTTCATCCGCAGGATTTCTTTGAACTGGAGTTTAAATTCCATAAGAATCTGAGAGCTCGGGCTCTCTTCTCTCTCCACCGCAGTCATTTCTTGGAACTTGAAGTTTAAATGCCAGAACATATGGCATTGCCCATGCATCTATCAGTTGAACTCAAGCTCCATATTGTTTGTAACTTCAATAAGTTGTTTTTCTTTTATTTACTCACTCTTTTCCCATTATGCATGTTGTTTCTTGTCTTTACTATGCGTGTCGTAGCCAATTTTGAACTTGTATCAATCTAGGTATTCACTTCTAACAGTAAATAACTCTATCTTTGTATGTTGTCTATGGTTATTGAGAGGTGAACTCCATTTTGTGCCAGCTCTGCTGAATGTATGAATGTTTGATACATATGAACTTTAACATTAAAACATTGCAGGAATACTCTATAGTTTAGAAATAAAATCTCAACTCAAGCTTCTTATCGCTCCTCCTTTGGTTGTCTGTAGCTTTGATCGAATTGATATTGTTGTCACTCAATGATTGAATAGAAATATGTTGTCCTCCTGTATAAAATGTGTAACATGATAACTAAATTAGTGTATGTATCACTTTTTATAACAATGAGTTATTCTGTTTGAAAGAAGTCGACCTTGGCCACCATGTTTGAAAGTCACCAAAATATTTACAAACTGTTCGTGGAGTCTGTGCTTGTTATTGATGTCTTTATGTAATTTTTTACTCAAGTCGAGCTCCTTTTTGGACTGGAAGAGTAAGCCCGTGATGTGCTTTGATAAATCTGTACTTATTTGTTGAAATATATGCTTAAATTCCATTGCAATACAGAGCTGAACTTGAGCTATTTGTCGGCTCCAATAAAAATAGACATATGGGATTCAAGCACAGGCTCGTGACACCCATGCATAATACCATGAAACAGAATTTGAACATTTAAAATTCATAAACCTTCTAATCAAAAGCACTGTTATTTGATGAACATGTATAAGAAACATCTTTCTGATTTCCATTCTTGATAAACACTACTTTTAACAACATTATTGATGCCTTCTGCAAGCATGGATGTTATTTGATCTTTATCTGATTTGGTCTATGCATCGACATACCTTTCAGCAAGCATTTGAATTCATGCTTAAACATGTCATTTTATCATTTAAATATAAACAACAACAATGAGTAATAACATTGTTTCTCTCTTCCATTGTTAATAAGGCACTGCATTTGCTCTTTTACTTCTGGCATCAACACTGTATTTATCACCATCATTTCCTATTGATTTCTCTTTGAATATGATCTGTACATGTGAAATAACAACATTTGATCGTTCTTTTATTGTTTGATAACTCATAACAGCCAAAACTGATATCCATTCTATTCTGTATATGCATATTCTAATTACAAAATAGATACCATTTAGTTCTATCTACATATGTGTGTTACTTTATAATAGCAAAACTGTTATTCCTTATTTTGATATAACTTGTTGATTTCATATGCATAGTTCAAACCAACATTACTGTATGTATTGTATCTTTTTTTTTCCTTTATGAACTTATGAACTCTTCCATCTTTAATCCAATGAGGTTCGAGCACCGGCTCATGACACCCACTGTAGTTTCCTTTTCTTTTAACATCAGTAAGTAATAACACTGCTATATTGCATATTTTAATGAATAAATGTTGTACTTTGAATATTTATAGCAGCACTATTACCTTTATTTTCAAGAACATATGTTGTCATCATGCATATTATAGTTGATTATATCATTGTAGTCCTCTTTGTGTTATATTCTCATTTTCTTCTGTGCATACATAACTTATACAACAATACTGATTATCCATTTAATTCTGTATATATGCACTATTATCTAATTTTCTACATCTACATATTCATTCTATTTCAAACCACATTATAAATGATCTTCACTTGTCCAGAATTGAATAACAGGGTTACCTCATTAGTTAATTGTAATTCATCTCCATTTTTGGCATCTTCTCTGTTAATGGTATTAGATCATCCCATTTTAATTTGGAGCATCCATCTTTTGATTTAACATATGCATCCATCTTTTGATTTTCAGCATCATTAGTGTGCTCAACATATTTGCATCAATAGTGTTGAATATGTAACAGTGTGTATGTACTTAGTAACAATTGTTGTATACTGCATTTCTCTTCTTTCTACATTTTATACTTTAGAATTTATGAACATCTCTGTTGCTTGCATCCACCACCAAGTCCACATGTTAGGTTAATGGATACAATCAGTTAATCAATGTTTGTATGTAAATGTCATGTGGAATGACTTTTATGTATGAATGTTTGTTTGTTGGTTGGGTTTACTGAGTTTGTTTGTTGGTTGGGTTTACTGACCTAATATGTGGATGCTTTGTTTTCCTAAATAGAAACTCCTGAATAATGCAGGATAACAACTATATGCAGCAAAAGGTTTCATAGAGTTATGTCCCTTTAATACTTTATTTAGTTATTGCAGATGCACACTTTACTATTACATTGATGTTTACATAGATGTATAGTTCTGAAAGTGTGACTGTAGCATGTTTTTTTAGGTATCTATGTATTTCTTAGATCCCGCTTGGATCTAACTGCTCTCTCTCCATGATGCAGGACAAAACCAACAGAAGACTTAGGTTGAAGAGACAAGGCAAAAGACATAAAGATCCAGATGATACAATTGTTCAACTCCAATGTGCAAAAGACCTCTTAAAGACAATGCATAGACCCCTATACCTTCCTATGCTCCTTTCTTACTTTCAGCATTGTATATCTTCTCTATGTTTACAATTTGAAAGATGTAACCTATGAAGGAATACTTGTTTATTACATTCAATCTTAATGTTCAATGTAATGCTCAATTATGAAATTGAAAGTTTAAATCTTATCAATACTTAGAGAACAACATTAGTGTTAACATGAATGCAAAAGCAATGTATTTTGTCTTCAATATCTGAATGGTAGTGTTGAATAGATGTACCTTTATGCAATCTTTATGTTGTTTATAGTTGTAATGCTGCATGTGTACCTTTATCTTCTGAATTTAAACAATTCTGCAACTTAAGACAGCAACTCTAAAATCTATGATCTAATAAAAAAACAATTATCAATTTACCAATTTAGTGTGCAACTAAAATGATAACAATTGGTTCACGTAGTTGAATTGCAGATACAAGGAGAAGAGAAATGTCAGTAGGTTAGATAGATTTTATATATCTCTCAATCTCCATATTGTTCAGGGAGTCATTGGTGTTTGTGTTAGAGTAGAATACACTTCTAGTCTCTCATATCATTATCATATCCTTTGTTTAGTCTCAGGGACTGATATGGACAATGAGGAGTCAAAGTTTCCATACAAACTGGTGCAAGAGCAATTCTAGAGACAACACTCATGAAATATCACCAGTCTAAATAAATCTAAGTACCAGAGTCAATAAGGATGTTTGTAATAAGGAACCAATTTTGTAAGGACATTGACATGAGAAACACACATAAGCCTCATGGTAAAACTGGTCAAAAGAGGTCCATGATAGGGTAGATTTTATTTTGTTAAGTCCTTAGGGTGTTTTGGAATCAAAATGAATGATTTGGTCAAAATCACAAAAGGCCTACATGCATTATGAAGCCATTGGGAATCGATATGACTCAAAATGTGCTACCCTAATGGAACATGCTATCCTGATGATCAGTATATGTTACTCTAATGAAGTGATCAGGGATCGACATCACTCAAAATTATTTACCCCGATGGAACATGTTATCCCGATGATCGGTGTCTATTACTCCGATGAAGTGATCAGGGATCGACAAGTCTGAAAATGAGCTACCCTGATGGAACATGATATCTTGATGATCTGTGTGTGTTACTCTGATGAAGTGATCGGGGATCATCATAACTGGAAATGTGCTAACCTGATGCCCGATGAAGCCATCAAGAGTCAGCATAACTAGATTTATGTTTGGCTGATGAACAGATGATGTCTTTGGGTTAACCTACGCCGATGTGTTTGTTCATCTTTTGTAACGGTCGCACTCTTTTGGAATTCTGCTTGGGTGTTACCAAGAAGTATGTGGATATTCTAGATGGAATGTTACAGAATGAGATAATTCGCAATAGTTGTAACAAGTGAGAATAGTGAGATAGAAGGTCTGATGAAAGGTAAGAAAACTAGTAAAAGGCAATACACAATTATGGTTTTTCCTTCACATTTTTTTACTCTGTGTTTCATATCTATGAATGGATGTTCAATGCTATACATTAGGATATAATTATTTTGAGTTGTTTTGAGTTCTGGAGTAGTCATAGGGCATCTAACAGTTGTTAGTGTCTAGGCGGAATTGCATGAGTAGCAGGGTTTGACCTAGGCATGTCTCTAGCTTGAGTTTCTGCCATTGGATCACCATGACCATTGGGGAAACACAAGCAGAGACAGTGTGCAATAAAATTACCTACAAGGGAAACCTATTTTCTAAAATTTTATGGAAGCACTAGTCGAGCAGCTCTATGTGACCGGTTCTATTAAGACATTGGAGATTGCATAGATGCAACAAAGGATTGGTATGGATCTTGTGACAAAAATTTTGTGTGAGGTTCAAAACATGGAAAATGAGACTTGAGTCACCTTGGAACAGATAGTTCAACTTTAATTGGCCTTAGTAGAGTGATTGTGGAAATAAAACCACCTAGTTTAACACTTGGCTTTGCATCAGATTGGCATCAGAGCATAGGAGAATCCTTTGGGAAAAGGAGTTACTTGAATATGTTAGTAGAAGATTCAGAGGGAGAGGCAAACACAATGCCTCCTAAAGTGAAAGATGCAAAACTTGCAAAAAGGATTCAAGAAAATTAAGAACATAACCATTGGTTGATGGCAGAATTGGATAAGTTGAAGGGTAAGCTCAAAAAGGAAGAGGATGATTTCTCAAAGAAGTAGGAGGAGGATTCCACTAGTAAGGATGAGGACATTCTTGTAGAGAAAAGGAACTTCGTAAAGGCGCTCAAGTCTATTGGAGGGAGAGCCATAGACAATAAATCAGATATTCCTATTTTTGTGGGAAATTGGATGTTGACGGATGTCATGGACTAGATAGAGTCCTTAAACAACTACTTTGAGTTTGAAGAGGCTCCTGAGAACTGAAAGGTCAAGATAGCTTCATTGGACTGCTTTTTCTTAAGGAGGTTAAAGAAGAACTTTGAGCCTCTATCACCATATTGAAGCTAGTGGGCACAGGATATGATAATAGCACCTCTAGTTTTGACATGTTGGTGTCATCTAAGGGTTTCTCTAGCTTTAGTAACTTGCTAAACAAGATTGTAGACAAAAGGATTGGATTGTATATTTGGGTAAAAGTACAAACCTATGTCATGATTTTACAAAGGAAGAGGACCACGACATGCAAAACTGTTAAACTTTAATGACATAAAAGTGACATTTGTGTTTAGAATTTGAAAATGATGTAAACTAATGAAATGTGTAAAATTAGATGTAATTTAGGCCTATAATTTTTTAATTTTTTTTTGAATAAGCATTGACCTAGTTTTTTAATTTTTGAAGGCTATTTTTTAATTGAGCAAAAAATGCTGAAAATGTAGGGTCTAGTTCCCTCCAACTAAATATATGTAAATAATCTTTTTTTCCTCTGATTTTAGAATATGTTTTAGATGACATGTACAGCTAGTGCATAAAAAAAGAAAGATTGGTTTTCAGTATATATTTTGTCTTCTATAGCTATTCAAAGTCAGAGTTACCCGAAATTAACAATTTTTCTCTCCCTCCACATTTGCCCTAGCAAATCTAAACCAAATAAAAAACAATTACATACTCTTGAAGAGGACTCTCTCCTCTAGTGTTAAATATAAGTTGTAAATTTTTCTGACATGATTTGCTATTTTTTTTATTTTTTCGAACGAGCGTGTTCTTCACTGTTAAAATACCTACTTGGAGTTATTTCAAATTATAATATATTATATGTAATCAAAACACAATAAAAATTATATGATCGTAATCTAGACTCCGAGCTCTAAGAAAGGGTATATTTAGATTTTGAAAATGGTTGAGTTTTGATGAAGAAATCAATTGTCTAAGTGAGAAGTTCTGTGATTTTAAAATTTTTGCCTATTTGGCTACCACATAGACTGGTTCGGCCGGACTTGGTTCGGCCGGACTTGGTTTGGCCGAACCAGTTCCGGCCGAACCCCCCAATATAAATATATGTCAATTCTTCATCAATAGAACATAGTTGGCTTATATTTACTCATGAATTTTTGGCCGAAACTGGTCCCGCCGAACAAGTTTCGGCCGAAACTCATTTCCCACATCGACACCACGTTTGTGCCACATATGTACGACCGAAACTATTTCGGCCAAAACTATGAGAATGGTCCTCAAGTGCGACACAGCTTCATACTTTTACCCATTCACCTCGACCGAATGAAGATCAAAGGAGAGTTTTTCTCAAAAAATTTAAAGTCCTTAACATTCTTCTTCCCAATGGTTTGCAGCTGATTTTTCCATGCAAGGATATTGTGGTTCCATCTATCAATATGTGAGAGGGGAGCAAGGTTATTTTGATTAATAAGTCTAATTAATTTAATGGCAGATAGGACATCTTTATCCTGAAGAAGACTACTGTTAAGAATAAACTTTGGGTTATTAGGTTTGCTTTGAAGCGGGTGTTATTGACTCTAACACACACAAATATAGGATGGTGGTCTGAAAGGGCAGTAGGAGAAACAGTAACAACATTCCCCTTCTTATTAGATATAATTGAAAATAAATTCTTATTAGCATAAAAGCGATCAAGTCTCGAGTAAATCCTAGAGGGGCCATTCTGAAAATTACACCAAGTATACCATAGGCCAGGATTAGTAACTTTCTCACCAACCAGAGGGTCGAAAAGATATTTAGTGTGTTTCATTCTATTCCATTGGACTTTTTCCAAGTCTTTCCAAGTAAAGGGGAGGCCACCACTTTTATCATCTTGAGACTCAATCATATTAAATTCCCCACCAAAACACTAGGGAATGTCAAGAAGGGAGGTCAACCAAGCCCATAGATCAAATCTCTCCTTGTAATCATTGGAAGCATAGATGGAGAAAATTCCAATGGTTAAACCATGGTGGTTGGTTGTAACCCACACAACTCTATTACAAGGTGAAATGCCATACCCCGTAATAAATTTAGACCATTTAGGACTAATCAGAACACTCACCCCGCCCTTGCCTTTGGGATGGTTAGTGTGAAATTTAACCGCATATTTCCATATATATTCTAGGTTAACATCCAACATAAAGCTAGTAGCTTTAAATTCTTGCAGCATGAGAATATCAATAGAATTTAAAGAATTTAAACAACGCTTAATGATCATCTTTCTGTCCAGGGATTCAAGATCCCTAATATTCCAAGAAATACAATTCATGAGGAACCAAATGGGGGAGAATAATTAGAGCCCTTGACGCCACTAAGTGATACCAGAGAACTAGAATCACAGTCTCCTTTTTTTTTCGCTGAAGATTTTTTATTTTTTTAGCCCAGAGGTCGCCGTCTCCTTTTGGATTTGGGCAAATCATTATGGTTTTCTAAATCATCATCATCAGAATTTAACAGTGTCACAACCTCCAAGTCCATAGTAGAGTTGAGGTTGCAGGAGGTGTCATCGATGTGGGGTTTTTAACAGATAAGGATTTTTGAGAAGAAATACCACCATCAGCAGGGATAATCTCAAAAACATATTCGTCATCAACTTCCTTCAATATTTTTTTTGTTTGACAATGAGAAGATTTATCATTTTCAAACATAGCAAAGGAAACATTATTAGGAGTTAGATGGGGTGATATACATTTGGAGGAATCAAGAGGATTTTTTTCAAGGTTAAACGCAGAGGATGAGGGTGACAGGGACAGTGAGGGGGCAGGGGAAATGTTGGAGATGCTAGTCACCAACTGCAATAGGAAAGAAATATTAACATGTGAAACATCATATCATGAATTATATTCTTCCCTCTTAATCACATAAATCAACCAGACCACTAATGTCATGATATGACTAAGTTGCAAACACATCGATCATGCATCCATGGTTGCGTCTAGATTAGATTTGAAGTTGTCCACATGTCTATATTTGATTGGAACATGAAGGATAATTTTTTCTTGATCTTTCATGTTCCTTCTCTCCTTTTGATGCCCAAAATTAGTAGTCGTTAAGTCTCATTATAAAGGGTTCTTCTTTCAAATTTTGGTATATACTTATGTATTTTTACATTTTTTCTATTGTAAACTGTCCTAGGCCTCTTTATTAATTAAATCCACTATTTTTACCTCCTCTTTATGCACATATACTGTTTAAAACTATTTATGTCTATGTATGTATTAAACTTATGAACTTGTTAAAGTTTACATGTCAATTTATTACAGGTGAAGATTTGGTACATTCTTCAATGCATTCAACCTAGAGGAGGTGCAACATCTATTTGCGAGCCTTCGTATGCTCTAGAGAATTGAGAATCAGAGTTGTTACAAGAAAAACTTGAATATAATCAATATGGTAGAAAGATAATAAGCAAGTAGGAAATGATGATGAAGGAGAGGATTTAATTCTCTCATTTGATAT
>MU223828.1:552532-567233 GCA_018584345.1 Thuja plicata | reverse complement strand
AAAGTTTCAATTTTCTCAATCAGAGGAGAACCCACCTAATATTTTGATGTCAAATGCTTCCATTTTAAATTTCACAAAGATCAGAGCTCATTTGAAATATTAATTTAAACATTCAATTTTTCTCTCGGGTGTAAAACGTGTCACAAAAAAGTTTCAATTTTGCACAATCAGAGGTAAACCCACCTAATATTTTGATGTCAAATGCTTCATTTTTAAATTTCATGAACATTGGAGCTCATTTGAACTACTAATTTAAACTTTTAATTTTGCTCAATCAGAGGAAAACCCACCTAATATTTTGACGTCAAATGCTTCTATTTTAAATTGGAAGCATTTGACATCAAAATATTAATTTAAAGTTTCAAATATTAATTTAAAGTTTCAATTTTACATAATCAGAGGAAAACCCACATAATATTTTAATGTCAAATGTTTCCATTTTAAATCTCACGAAGATCGAATCTCATTTGAATTATTAATTTAAAGTTTCAATTTTTCTCAATCAGAGGAAAACCCACCTAATATTTTGATGTCAAATACTTCTATTTTAAATTTCATGAAGATCCGAGCTCATTTTAAATATTAATTTGAAGTTTCAATTTTACACAATCAATGGAAAACCCACCTAATATTTTGATGTCAAATGCTTCCAATTTAAATTTCACAAAGATCGGAGCTCATTTGAAATATTAATTTCAAGTTTCAATTTTCTCAATTAGAGGAGAACCCACCTAATATTTTGATGTCAAATGCTTCCATTTTAAATTTCATGAAGATCGGAGCTCATTTGAAATATTTATTTAAACATTCAATTTTTCTCCTAGACGTAAAACGTGTCAAAAAAAAGTTTCAATTTTGCATAATCAGAGGTAAACCCACCTAATATTTTTATGTCAAATGCTTCCATTTTAAATTTAAAGAGCATCAAGCTCGTTTTAAATATTAATTTAAACTTTCAATTTTGCTCAATTAGAGGAAAACCCACCTAATATTTTGATGTCAAATGCTTTTATTTTAAATTAGAAGCATCTAACATAAAAATATTAACTTAAAGTTTCAAATATTAATTTAAAATTTTAGTTTTATAGAGTAAGAGGAAAACCCACCTAATACTTTAATGTCAAATGCTTCCATTTTAAATTTCACGAAGATCGAATCTCGTTTGAAATATTAATTTAAAGTTTCAATTTTCTCAATCAGAGGAGAACCCACCTAATATTTTGATGTCAAATGCTTTCATTTTAAGTTTCATGAAGATCGGAGCTCATTTGGTATATTAATTTAAACATTCAATTTTGCTCCCGGGTGTAAAACGTGTCACCAACATGTTTCACTTTTGTACAATCAGAGGTAAACCCACCTAATATTTTGATGTCAAATGCTTCCATTTTAAATTTCACAAACATTGGAGGTCATTTGAAATACTGATTTATAATTTTAATTTTCCTAGGTCAGAGGAAAACCCACCTAATATTTTGATGTCAAATGCTTCTATTTTAAATTGGGAGCATATGACATCAAAATATTAATTTAAAGTTTCAAATATTAATTTAAAGTTTAAGTTTTACACAATCAAAGGAAAATCCACATAATATTTTAATGTCAAATGCTTCCATTTTAAATATCATGAAGATCAGATCTTTTTTGAAATATTAATTTAAAGTTTCAATTTTGCTCAATCAGAGGAAAACCCACCTAGCATTTTGATGTAAAATGCTTCTATTTTAAATTTCATGGAGATCCGAGCTAATTTGAAATATTAATTTCAAATTTGAATTTTCCACAATAAGTGTAAAACCCACCTAATATTTTGATGTCAAATGCTTCCAATTTAAATTTCACAACGATCGGAGCTCGTTAGAAATATTAATTTAAAGTTTAAATTTTCTTAATCATAGCAGAACCAACCTAATATTTTCATGTCAAATGCTTCCATTTTAAATTTCACGAAGATCGGAGCTCATTTGAAATTCTATTTTAAACTTTTAATTTTTCAAAATCGGAGGTAAACCCACCTAATATTTTGATGTCAAATGCTTCCATTTTAAATTTCATGAACATCGGAGCTCATTTGAACTTTTAATTTAAAATTTTAATTTTGCTCAATCAGAGGAAAACCCACCTAATATTTTGATGTCAAATGCTTCTATTTTAAATAGGAAGCATTTGACATCAACATATTATTTTAAAGTTTCAAATATTAATTTAAAGTTTCAGTTTTACACAATTAGAGGAAAACCCACATAATATTTTAATGTCAAATGCTTCCATTTTAAATTTCAAGAGCATCAGAGCTCGTTTGAAATATTAATTTAAAGTTTCAATTTTTCTCAATCAGAGGAAAACCCACCTAATATTTTGATGTCAAATGCTTCTATTTTAAATTTCATGGAGATCTGAGCTCATTTGAAATATTAATTCAAAGTTTTAATTTTACACAATTAGTGGAAAACCCACCTAATATTTTGATGTCAAATGCTTCCAATTTAAATTTCACAAAGATCGGAGCTCGTTTGAAATATTAATTTAAAGTTTAAATTTTATCAATCGGAGGTGAACCCACCTAATATTTTGATGTCAAATGCTTCCATTTTAAATTTCACGAAGATCAGAGCTCATTTGAAATATTAATTTAAACATTCAATTTTTCTCCCAGAAGTAAAACGTGTCAAAAAAAAGTTTCAATTTTGCACAATCAGAGGTAAACCCTACCTTATATTTTGATGTCAAATGCTTCCATTTTAAATTTCAAGAGCATCAGAGCTTGTAT
This sequence comes from Thuja plicata, assembly GCA_018584345.1. NCBI lineage: Eukaryota > Viridiplantae > Streptophyta > Pinopsida > Cupressales > Cupressaceae > Thuja > Thuja plicata. Next base: position 564,463 of record MU223828.1, on the reverse strand, counting down.
TAAATATTAATTTAAGCATTGAATTTTTCTCAATCAGAGGAAAACCCATCTAATATTTTGATGTCAAATGCTTCTATTTTAAATTAGAAGCATCTGACATCAAAATATTAACTTAAAGTTTCAAATATTAATTTAAAGATTCAGTTTTATAGAGTAAGAGGAAAAACCACCTAATACTTTAATGTCAAAAGCTTCCATTTTAAATTTCACGACGATCGGATCTCGTTTGCAATATTAATTTAAGGTTTCAATTTTGCTCAATCAGAGGAAAACCCACCTAATAATTTGATGTCAAATGCTTCTATTTTAAATTTCATGGAGATCCAAGGTCATTTGAAATCTTAATTTCAAGTTTCAATTTTACACAATCACTAGAAAACCCACCTAATATTTTGATGTCAAATGCTTCCAATTTAAATTTCACAAAGATCGGAGCTCATTTGAAATATTAATTTAAAGTTTCAATTTTCTCCATCAGAGGAGAACCCACCTAATATTTTGATATCAAATGCTTCTATTTTAAATTTCTCAAATATCAGAACACATTTGAAATATTAATTTAAACATTCAATTTTTCTCCCAGACGTAAAATGTGTCAAAAAAAAGTTTCAATTTTGCACAATCAAAGGTAAACCCGCCTAATATTTTGATGTCAAATGCTTCCATTTTAAATTTAAAGAGCATCAGAGCTCATTTTAAATATTAATTTAAACTTTCAATTTTGCTCAATCAAAGGAAAACCCACCTAATATTTTGATGTCAAATGCTTCTATTTTAAATTAGAAGCATCAGACATAAAAATATTATCTTAAAGCTTCAAATATTATTTTAAAGTTTCAGTTTTATAGAGTAAGAGGAAAACCCACCTATTACTTTAATGTCAAATGCTTCCATTTTAAATTTCATGAAGATCGGATCTCGTTTGAAATGTTAATTTAAAGTTTCAATTTTTCTAAATCAGGGGAAAACCCACCTAATTTGTTGACGTCAAATGCTTCTATTTTAAATTTCATGGATATCTGAGCTCGTTTGAAATATTAATTTCAAGTTTCAGTTTTACACAACCAGTGGAAAACCCACCTAATATTTTGATGTCAAATGCTTCCAATTGAAATTTCACAAAGTTCGGAGCTCATTTGAAATATTAATTTAAATTTTCAATATTCTCAATTAGAGGAGAACCCACCTAATATTTTGATGTTAAATGCTTCCATTTTAAATTTCAAGAGCATCAAAGCTCGTTTTAAATATTAATTAAAACTTTTAATTTTTCTGAATCAGAGGAAAACCCACCCAATACTTTAATGTCAAATTCTTCCATTTTAAATTTCACGAAGATCGGATCTTGTTTGACATTAATTTAAGTTTTCAATTTTGCTCAATCAGAGGAAAACCCACCTAATATTTTGATGTCAAATGCTTCGATTTTAAATTTCATGGAGATCTGCGCTCGTTTAAAATATTAATTTCAAGTTTCAGTTTTACACAATTAGTGGAAAACCCAACTAATATTTTGATGTCAAATGCTTCCAATTTAAATTTCACGAAGATCAGAGCTCGTTTGAAATATTAATTTAAAGTTACAATTTTCTCAATTAGAGGAGAACGCACCTAATATTTTGATGTCAAATGCTTCCATTTTAAATTTCACGAAGACCGGATCTCATTTGAAATATTAATTTAATGTTTCAATTTTGCTCAATCAGAGGAAAACCCACCTTATATTTTGATGTCAAATGCTTCTATTTTAAATTTCATGGAGATCCAAGCTCGTTTGAAATATTAATTTCAAGTTTCAATTTTACACAATCAGTGGAAATCCCACCTAATATTTAGATGTCAAATGCCTCCAATCTAAATTTCACGAAGATTGGAGCTCGTTTGAAATATTAATTTAAAGTTTCAATTTTCTCAATCAGAGGAGAACCCACCTAATATTTTGATGTCAAATGCTTCCATTTTAAATTTCATGAAGATTGGAGCTCATTTGAAATATTAATTTAAACATTCAATTTTTCTCCCAGATGTAAAACGTGTCACAAAAAAGTTTCAATTTTGCAAAATCAGAGGTAAACCGACCTAATATTTTGATGTCAAATGCTTCCATTTTAAATTTCATGAACATCGGAGCTCATTTGAAATACTAATTTAAACTTTTAATTTTTCTCAATCAGAGGAAACGCCACCTAATATTTTCATGTCAAATGCATCTATTTTAAATTGGAAGCATTTGACATTAAAATAATAAATTAAAGTTTCAAATATTTATTTAAAGTTTCAATTTTACACAATCAGAGGAAAACCCACATAATAATTTAATGTCAAATGCTTCCATTTTAAATCTCACGAAGATCGGATCTCGTTTGAAATATTAATTTAAAGTTTCAATTTTGCTATATTACAGGAAAACCCACCTAATATTTTGATGTCAAATGCTTCTATTTTAAATTTTATGGAGATCTGAACTCATTTGAAATATTAATTTCAAGTGTCAATTTTACACAATCAGTGGAAAACCCACCTAATATTTTGATGTCCAATGCTTCCAATTTAAATTTCACAAAGATCCAAGCACATTTGGAATATTAATTTAAAGTTTCAGTTTTCTTAATTAGAGGAGAACCCACCTAATATTTTGATGTCAAATGCATCTATTTTAAATTTCACAAAGATCGGAGCTCATTTGAAATATTAATTTAAACATTCAATTTTTCTCCTGTAAGTAAAACGTGTCAAAAAAAACTTTCAATTTTGCACAATCAGAGGTAAAACCACCTAATATTTTGATGTCAAATTCTTCTATTTTAAATTTCAAGAGCATCAGAGCTCATTTTAAATATTAATTTAAACTTTCAATTTTGCTCAATCAGAGGAAAACTGACTTAATATTTTGATGTCAAATGCTTCTATTTTAAATTAGAAGCATTTGACATCAAAATATTAACTTAAAGTTTAAAATATTAATTTAAAGTTTCAATTTTATAGAGTAAGAGGAAAACCCACCTAATACTTTAATGTCAAATGCTTCCATTTTAAATTTCACGACGATCGGATCTCGTTTGAAATATTACTTTAAAGTTTCAATTTTGCTGAATCAAAGAAAAACCCACCTAATATTTTGATGTTAAATGCTTCAATTTTAAATTTCATGGAGATCTGAGCTCGTTTGAAATATTAATTTCAAGTTTCAATTTTACACAATCAGTCGAAAACCCACCTAATATTTTGATGTTAAATGCTTCCAAATTAACTTTCACGAAGATCGGAGCTCATTTCAAATATTAATTTAAAGTTTCAATTTTCTCAATCAGAGGAGAACCCACCTAATATTTTGATGTCAAATGCTTCCATTTTAAATTTCACGAAGATCGGAGGTCATTTGAAATATTAATTTAAACATTCAGTTTTTCTCTTGGGTGTAAAATGTGTCACAAAAAAGTTTCAATTTTGCACAATCAGAGGTAAACCCACCTGATATTTTTAGGTCAAATGCTTCCATTTTAAATTTCACGAACATCGGAGCTCATTTGAAATACTCATTTAAACTTTTAATTTTGCTCAATCAAAGGAAAACCCGCCTAATATTTTCATGTCAAATGCTTCTATTTTAAATTAGAAGCATCTGACATCAAAATATTAATTTAAAGTTTCAAATATTAATTTAAAGTTTCAATTTTACACAATCAGCAGAAAACCCACATAATATTTTAATGTCAAATGCTTCCATTTTAAATCTCATGAAGATCGGACCTCATTTGAAATAATAATTTAAAGTTTCAATTTCGCTAAATCTGAGGAAAACCCACCTAATATTTTCATGTCAAATGCTTCTATTTTAAATTGCATGGAGATCTAAGCTCATTTGAAATATTAATTTCAAGTTTCAATTTTACACAATCAGTGGAAAACCCACCTAATATTTTGATGTTAAATGCTTCCAATTTAAATTTCACAAAGATCGGAGCTTGTTTGAAATATTAATTTAAAGTTTCAATTTTCTCAATCAAGGAGAACCCAAATAATATTTTGATGTCAAATGCTTCCATTTTAAATTTCACGAATATCGGAGCTCATTTGAAATATTACTTTAAACATTCAATTTTTCTCCCAGACGTAAAACGTGTCAAAAAAAAGTTTCAATTTTACACAATCAGAGGTAAACCCACCTAATATTTTGATGTCAAATGCTTCCATTTTAAATTTAAAGAGCATCAGAGCTCGTTTTATATATTAATTTAAACTTTCAATTTTTCTCAATCAGAGGAAAACCCACCTAATATTTTGATGTCAAATGCTTCTATTTTAAATTAGAATCATCTAACATCAAAATATTAACTTAAAGTTTTAAATATTAATTTAAAGTTTCATTTTTATAGAGTAAGACGAAAACCCACCTAATATTTTAATGTCAAATGCTTCTATTTTAAATTTCACGAAGATCGAATCTCGTTTGAAATATTAATTTAAAGTTTCAATTTTGCTTTATCAGAGGAAAACCCACCTAATATTTTGATGTCAAATGCTTCTATTTTAAATTTCATGGAGATCCGAGCTCATTTGAAATATTAATTTCAAGTTTCAATTTTACACAATCAGAGAAAAACCCACATAATATTTTGATGTCAAATGCTTCCAATTTAAATTTCATGAAGATCGGAGCTCGTTTGAAATATTAATTTAAAGTTTCAACTTTCTCCATCAGAGGAGAGCCCACTTAATATTTTGATGTCAAATGCTTCCATTTTAAATTTCATGAAGATCAGAGCTCATTTGATATATTAATTTGAACATTCAATTTTGCTCCCGGGTGTAAAATGTGTCACCAAAAAGTTTCAATTTTTCACAATCAGAGGTAAACCCACCTAATATTTTGATGTCAAATGCTTCCATTTAAAATTTCACAAACATCGGAGGTCATTTGAAATACTAATTTAAACTTTTAATTTTGCTCAATCAGAGGAAAATCCACCTAATATTTTCATGTCAAATGCTTCTATTTTAAATTGGAAGCATTTGACATAAAAATATTAATTTAAAGTTTCAAATATTAATTTAAAGTTTCAATTTTACACAATCAGAGGAAAACCCACATAATATTTTAATGTCAAATGCTTCCATTTTAAATCTCACGAAGATCGGATCTTGTTTGAAATATTAATTTAAAGTTTCAATTTTGCTCAATCAGAGGAAAACCCACCTAACATTTTGATGTAAAATGCTTCTATTTTAAATTTCATGGAGATCCGAGCTCATTTGAAATATTAACTTCAAATTTGAATTTTCCACAATCAGTGCAAAACCCATCTAATATTTTGATGTCAAATGCTTCCAATTTAAATTTCACAAAGATCAGAGCTCGTTTGAAATATTAATTTAAAGTTTCAATTTTCTTAATCAGAGAAGAACCCACCTAATATTTTTATGTGAAATGCTTCAATTTTAAATTTCACGAAGATCGGAGCTCATTTGAAATTGCAATTTAAACTTTTAATTTTGCAAAACCAGAGGTAAACCCACCTAATATTTTGATGTCAAATGCTTTCATTTTAAATTTCACGAACATCGGAGCTCATTTGAAATTTTAATTTTGCTCAATCAGAGGAAAACCCACCTAATATTTTGATGTCAAATGCTTCTATTTTGAATTTCAAGAGCATCAGAGCTCATTTGAAATATTAATTTAAAGTTTCAATTTTGCTCAATCAGAGGAAAACCCACCTAATATTTTGATGTCAAATGCTTCTATTTTAAATTTCATGGAGATTCAAGCTCATTTTAAATATTAATTCAAAGTTTCAATTTTACACAATTAGTTGAAAACCCACCTAATATTTTGATGTCAAATGCTTCCAATTTAAATTTCATAAAGATCGGAGCTCGTTTGAAATATTAATTGAAAGTTTCAATTTTCTCAATCAAAGGTGAACCCACCTATTATTTTGATGTCAAATGCTTCCATTTTAAATTTCACAAAGATCAGGGCTCATTTGAAATATTAATTTAAACATTCAATTTTTCTCCCAAACGTAAAACGTGTCAAAAAAAAGTTTTAATTTTGCACAATTAGAGGTAAACCCACCTAATATTTTGATGTCAAATTCTTCCATTTTAAATTTGAAGAGCATCAGTGCTCGTTTTAAATATTAATTTAAACATTGAATTTTTCTCAATCAGAGGAAAACCCACCTAATAGTTTGATGTCAAATGCTTCTATTTTAAATTAGAAGCATCTGACATCAAAATATTCACTTAAAGTTTCAAATATTAATTTAAAGTTTCATTTTTATAGAGTAAGAGGAAAACCCACCTAATATTTTAATGTCAAATGCTTCCATTTTAAATTTCACGATGATCGGATCTCGTTTGCAATATTAATTTAAAGTTTCAATTTTGCTCAATCAGAGGAAAACCCACCTAATATTTTGATGTCAAATGCTTCTATTTTAAATTTCATGGAGATCCGAGCTTTTTTGAAATATTAATTTCAAGTTTGAATTTTACACAATCAGTGGAAAACCCACCTAATATTTTGATGTCAAATGCTTCCAATTTAAATTTCACGACGATCGGAGCTTGTTTGAAATATTAATTTAAAGTTTCAATTTTCTCAATCAAACGAGAACCTACCTAAAATTTTGATGTCAAATGCCTCGATTTTAAATTTCATGAAGATATGAGGTCATTTGAAATATTAACTTAAACATTCAATTTTTCTCCCAGACGTGAAATGTGTCAAAAAAAAGTTTTAATTTTGCACAATTAGAGGTAAACCCACCTAATATTTTGATTTCAAATGCTTCCATTTTAAATTTCAAGAGCATCATAGCTCGTTTTAAATATTAATTTAAAGTTTCAATTTTGCTCAATCAAAGGAAAACCCACCTAATATTTTGATGTCAAATGCTTCTATTTTAAATTAGAAGCATCTGACATCAAAATATTAACTTAAAGTTTCAAATATAAATATAAAGTTTTAGTTTTATAGAGTAAGAGGAAAACGCACCTAATACTTTAATGTCAAATGCTTCCATTTTCAATTTCACGAAGATCGGATCTCGTTTGAAATATTAATTTAAAGTTTCAATTTTGCTCAATCAGAGGAAAACCAACCTAATATTTTGATGTCAAATGCTTCTATTTTAAATTTCATGGAGATCCGAGCTCGTTTGAAATATTAATTTCAAGTTTCAATTCTACACAATCAGTGGAATACCCACCTAATATTTTGATGTCAAATGCTTCCAATTTAAATTTGACAAAGATCGGAGCTCGTTTGAAATATTAATTTAAAGTTTCAATTTTCTCAATCAGAGGAGAGCCCACCTAATATTTTGATGTCAAATGCTTCCATTTTTAATTTCACGAAGATCAGAGCTCATTTGAAATATTAATTTAAACATTCAATTTTACTCCCGGGTGTAAAACATGTCACAAAAAAGTTTCAATTTTGCACAATCAGAGGTAAACGCACCAAATATTTGATGTCAAATGCTTCCATATTAATTTTCACGAACATCCGAGCTCATTTGAAATACTAATTTAAACTTTTAATTTTGTTCAATCAGAGGAAAACCCACCTAATATTTTTATGTCAAATTCTTCTATTTTAAATTGGAAGCATTTGACATCGAAATATTAATTTAAAGGTTCAAATATTAATTTAAAGTTTAAGTTTTACACAATAAGAGGAAAACCCACATAATATTTTAATGTCAAATGCTTTCATTTTAAATCTCACGAAGATCAGATCTTGTTTGAAATATTAATTTAAAGTTTCAATTTTGCTCAATCAGAGGAAAACCCACCTAATATTTTCATGTCAAATACTTCTATTTTAAATTTCATGGAGATACGACCTCATTTGAAATACTAAATTCAAGTTTCAATTTTATACAATCAGTGGAAAACCCACCTAATATTTTGATGTCAAATGCTCCCAATTTAAATTACACAAAGATCGGAGCTCGTTTGAAATATTAATTTAAAGTTTCAAATTTCTCAATCAGAGGAGAACCCACCTAATATTTTCATGTCAAATGCTTCCATTTTAAATTTCACGAAGATCAGAGCTCATTTGAAATATTAATTTAAACATTCAATTTTTCTCTCGCACCTAAAACTTGTCAAAAAAAGCTTCAATTTTGCACAATCAGAGGTAAACCCACCTAATATTTTTATTTCAAATGCTTCCATTTTAAATTTCAAGAGCATCAGAGCTCGTTTTAAATATTAATTTAAACTTTCAATTTTGCTCAATCAGAAGAAAACCCACCTAATATTTTGATGTCAAATGCTTCTATTTTAAATTAGAAGCATTTGACATCAAAATATTAACATAAATTTTCAAATATTAATTTAAATTTTTAGCTGTATAGAGTAATAGGAGAACCCACCTAATACTTTAATGTCAAATGCTTCCATTTTAAATTTCTCGAAGATCGGATCTCGTTTGAAATATTAAATTAAAGTTTCAATTTTGCTCAATCAGAGGAAAACCCACCTAATATTTTGATGTCAAATGCTTCTATTTTAAATTTCATGGAGATCTGAGCTCATTTGAAATATTAATTTCAAGTTTCAATTTAACACAATCAGTGTAAAACCCACCTAATATTTTGATGTCAAATGCTTCCAATTTAAATTTCACAAAGATCAGAAGTTGTTTGAAATATTAATTTAAACTTTCAATTTTCTCAATCATAGGAGAACCCACCTAATATTTTGATGTCAAATGCTTCCATTTTGAATTTCACGAAGATCGGAGCTCATTTGAAATATTAATTTAAACATTCAATTTTTCTCCCGGATGTAAAATGTATCAAAAAAAAGATTCAATTTTGCACAATCAGAGGTTAACCAACCTAATATTTTGATGTCAAATGCTTCCATTTTAAATCTCAAGAGCATCAGAGCTCGTTTTAAAAATTAATTTAAACATTCAATTTTGCTCATAGGTGTAAAACGTATCACAAAAAAGTTTCAATTTTGCAAAATCAGAGGTAAACCCACCTAATATTTTGATGTCAAATGCTTCCATTTTAAATTTCACGAACATCGGAGCTCATTTGAAATTCTAATTTAGACTTTTAATTTTGCTCAATTTGAGTAAAACCCACCTAATATTTTGATGTCAAATACTTCTATTTTAAATTGGAAGCATTTAATATCACAATATTAATTTAAAGTTTCAAATATTAATTTAAAGTTTCAATTTTACAAAATCAGAGGAAAACCCATATAATATTTTAATGTCAAATGCTTCCATTTTAAAGCTCATTTGAAATATTAATTTCAAGTTTCGATTTTACGCAATCAGTGGAAACCCACCTAATATTTTGATGTCGAATGCTTCCAATTTAAATTTCACAAAGATCGGAGGTCATTTGAAATATTAATTTAAAGTTTCAATTTTTTCAATGAGAGGAGAACCCACCTTATATTTTATTGTCAAATACTTCCATTTTAAAATTCACGAAGATCAGAGCTCATTTGAAATATTAATTTAAACATTCAATTTTTCTCCTAGATGTAAAACGTGTCAAAAAAAAGTTTCAATTTTGCACAATCAGAGGTAAACCCACCTAATATTTTGATTTCAAATACTTCCATTTTAAATTTCAAGAGCATCAGAACTCGTTTTAAATATTAATTTAAACTTTTAATTTTGCTCAATCAGAGGAAAACCAGCCTAATATTTTGATGTCAAATGCTTTTATTTTAAATTAGAAGCATCTGACATCAAAATATTAACTTAAAGTTTCAAATATTAATTTAAAGTTTCAGTTTTATAGAGTAAGAGGAAACCCACCTAATACTTTAATGTCAAATGCTTCCATTTTAAATTTCACAAAGATCGGATCTCGTTTGTGATATTAATTTAAAGTTTCAATTTTTCTCAATCAGAGGAAAACCCACCTAATATTTTGATGTCAAATGCTTATATTTTAAATTTCATGGAGATCCGAGCTCATTTGAAATATTAATTTCAAGTTTCAATTTTACACAATTAGTGGAAAACCCACCTAATATTTTGATGTCAAATGCTTCCAATTTAAATTTCATGAAGATTAGATCTCGTTTGAAATATTAATTTTGAAGTTTCAATTTTCTCAATCAGAGGAGAACCCGCCGAATATTTTGATCTCAAATGCTTCCAGTTTAAATTTTACGAAGATCGAAGCTCATTTGAAATATTAATTTAAACATTCAATTTTTCTCCCGGGTGTAAAACGTGTGACAAAAAAGTTTCAATTTTGCACAATCAGAGGTAAACCCACCTAATATTTTGATGTCAAATGCTTCCATTTTAAATTTTACAAACATTGGAGGTCATTTGAAATACTAATTTAAACTTTTAATTTTGCTCAATCAGAGGAAAACCCACCTAATATTTTGATGTCAAATGCTTCTATTTTAAATTTGAAGCATTTGACATCAAAATATTAATGTAAAGTTTCAAATATTAATTTAAAGTTTTAGTTTTACACAATCAGACGAAAACCCACATAATATGTTAGTGTCAAATGCTTCCATTTTTAATCTCACAAAGATTGGATCTCGTCTGAAATAGTAATTTAAAGTTTTAATTTTTCTCAATCGGAGGAAAACCCACCTAATATTTTAATGTCAGATGCTTCTATTTTAAATTTCATGGAGATCCGAGCTCATTTGAAATATTAATTTCAAGTTTCAATTTTACACAATTAGTGGAAAACCCACCTAATATTTTGATGTCAAATGCTTCGAATTTAAATTTCACAAAGATCGGAGCTCGTTTGAAATATTAATTTAAAGTTTCAATTTTCTCAATCAGAGGAGAACCCACCTAATATTTTGATGTCAAACGCTTCCATTTTAAATTTCACGAAGATCAGAGCTCATTTGAAATATTAATTTAAACATTCAATTTTTCTCCCGGACGTAAAATGTGTCAAAAATAAGTTTCAATTTTGCACAATCACAGGCAAACCCACCTAATATTTTGATGTCAAATGCTTCCATTTTAAATTTCAAAAGCATCAGAGCTCGTTTTAAATATTAATTTAAATTTTCAATTTTGCTCAATCAGAGGAAAACCCACCTAATATTTTGATGTCAAATACTTCTATTTTAAATTCACAGCATCTGACATCAAAATATTAACTTAAAGTTTCAAATATTAATTGAAAGTTTCAGTTTTATAGAGTAAGAGGAAAACCCACCTAACACTTTAATGTAAAATGCTTCCATTTTAAATTTCACAAAGATCGGATCTTGTTGTCAATATTAATTTAAAGTTTCAATTTTGCTCAATCAGAGGAAAACCCACCTAATATTTTGATGTCAAATGCTTCTATATTAAATTTTATGGCGATCCAAGCTCATTTGAAATATTAATTTCAAGTTTCAATTTTACACAATCAGTGGAAAACCCACCTAATATTTTGATGTCAAATGCTTCCAATTTAAATTTCACAAAGATCGAAGCTCCTTTGAAATATTTAGTTTAAAGTTTCAATTTTCTTAATCAAAGGAGAACCCACCTAATATTTTGATGTCAAATGCTTCTATTTTAAATTTAATGGAGATCCGAGCTCATTTGAAATATTAATTTCAAGTTTGAATTTTACACAATCAGTGGAAAACCCACGTAATATTTTGATGTCAAATGCTTCCAATTTAAATTTCACAAAGATCAGAGCTCATTTGAAATATTAATTTAAAGTTTCAATCTTCTCAATCAGAGGAGAACCCACCTAATATTTTGATGTCAAATGCTTCCATTTCAAATTTCATGAAGATCGGAGCTCATTTGGAATATTAAATTAAACATTCAATTTTTCTCCCGGACGTAAAACGTGTCAAAAAAAAGTTTCAATTTTGCACAATCAGAGGTAAACCCACCTAATATTTTGATGTCAAATGCTTCCATTTTAAATTTCAAGAGCATCA
>MU223828.1:441027-452780 GCA_018584345.1 Thuja plicata | reverse complement strand
CTCAACCGTTCATTCCATCACCAATTCCTATATAATAAACCCTTCATAACCATTTGAAGGATCCAGGATTTCAAGCTCTCATGTGCCATTACTCTGTCAGTTTGGTTCTAGCATTCAAGCCATCTTGCAATCACACACACACACATTTCAATTATAGACGCTTCTCAAGTCATAGACGCTGCCCCGCCAATACTAAGCATCAAGAATAGCATTTCAGAAGGAGTAGAGAGAGACAATAGAAGCTTCAAGCATCATGGGGTTTGCATTTATTTGTCTTCCTTTCTCTTTCTTGTACATTTTATTGCGTATGTTTCTAGTTATTCATTTAGTATTCATTGTATACTTGATTTGCATTCATTTGTGAAACCTTTGCTACTAACCCTCACCTTTGGAAAGCTTTGGGAATCGGAACAAAGAGGCGTACATTTTGGTGAACCTGATGTGAAACAAACAGCCCAAATATCTCTTGTAGACAAAGAAATGGATTGATCAAGCACGGTCATATAGTCGTAAATTTAAAAATCAAACTTTTCTTTGACATTTGTATTATTTTGCAGTTGCTGGTATTTTACCACAATCATCAATACTATACCGCAATCGACTGGTTTAATACCGTAATTGATTGCAGGCTTTCATAGTTATTTTGTCTATTTATTGTCTTCTTTCCTCTAGTATTTTTTCACAATCGTCTGATCTGTGCCGCAATTGAAACAATTTTTCCACAGTTGCCCGATCCGTGCCGCAATCGACAGCATCTCGCCGTAATTGCTAGTGCTTTACCGCAGTTGATAGAAATTTATCGCAATTGCCAAAAATTTTCCGCAATCATAGAAATATTGCAATATCAGATCCAAATCTTCTGTCTATCTATTTCTAATTTTGAAATTCTTTTCAGTTTCTGTGCAGGATTGAGCCAAAGTCACCAAGGACAGAGAAGGGTAAGTTTTGGTAAGCATCATTCATCATCTCAAAGTTACTTATATTTTCATTTCTGCAAATAATCTTTTTGGGTACTGACCTGTCTAAACAACACAAAACTAAAAGAAATTCATTTGTCAATTTGGGTTTAAAAAGAACAATGCTTGCAAAATATATCACACCTCATATTTTAGATTTGGGTTTAAAATTGACGTGAGGATTAAAACTGAACAAAGGAAAAAAAAATCTCTCAATTTGGTGCATTAAAATTGAACAAGCAATCAACACTTACTTTTGGGCTTAAAATTGAATATTGGTGCTTATATGGTGGTGTAGCTTAGTTCACACTTTAAACTTTGGAGCTTAATCGATTTACCTTGTGTCTTGAGTTTTGGGTGCACTTGCACAAACTGTTAGATTACAAACCTTTACTTTTTTAGAAAGGCCTATCTGGGGAATGCGCTTCTACCTCAGAGGATGACCTTAAACTGGTAATCCTTCCGATTGGTATATAAACAAGGTGCAAACCAAATTTCTATCTTATCTAGCTAAGCTTGGGTGAGGCATGCTCATAATAGTCTTGATCGGGTGAATATCCCTAAGGAGCCAGCATGGTCAACTAGGCTCTTAAGTGATTCATGCACCTACAAACCGATTGGAAAGACACCACAGACCCTTACTATGCCCTTGTTAATTAGAGGCCAACCCATTTTACCTCCAAACATATACCTTATTATAGTGCAAGGGGTTGCAAAATTTCCCCCAAACATTCCAACATATGTGTCCCACGATATTTGTGTAGTGAAAGAGATCTTCACTTCACTGCAACAATACCTGGAAACGGCAAAAATATGGCCACCTATGTCATGGATCTTCGTGTCCTAGTAGCGTGACAATTTTTGTGTGAGCTAACAGACATTCAAGCATTAGGCCTATAACATTGTATTCTGAAGCCAATTGACCTAGATTAATCTGATTGTTCATTGTTGAGACCTCGTGATAACTTTGAAACTTGAAAAATTTGTAGAACATACACTCTTCCATCTTCATTCTTCAAAACACTGTGTCTATGGTGCTTGTTTCTTTGATCAGTTTCTGAAAACACAAAACAAAACATCCAAACTATCAAAATGAGTCAAACGTGTTAAATTCTAGGGTTGTCAATGTCAACTATCTTGCAAATCAGAAGCATTTTGTGATAAACTATGACAATCGACAGTCATTTTACTGTAATCAGTGAAATTGTACGGCAATTGACCAGATATACTATATTCCTATTTTGACCTAAAAACCTTAAAAGAATTCTTCATTTGGTGTCCAAAACTAGTGTCTATCCCAGGAAAATGTGAAGAACATTGTGTGAATCTCTAAATGTTAAAGATTACCCTTTCTCAATAAAAGCATGATTATTGTCAAAAACATTGTTAGTTCAAAAGTTCAGACTAGAAATGCCTTGATCTTATCATATCAAACATCATCATCTTTATCAAATTGACTTTGTCCAAATAAAGGTCGGAAAATCTTATCTTTTATCATCACCACTTTGAGATCAAGTTATATCAAAATCTGTCCTTAGAATTACCCTTATCCAAAACATAACTTGGACTTCCTCAGAAAGGATCTTCTTCCTTGTTTGCTTTATATCACTTTTTTTAGTTACAAAACCTGGACCACACTATGTCTCAAACACCTCATGGAGGACCTTACACCAGGTCTAAGGCTAGAACTCAACCCGATGAGTCATATATCAACCGTTTCCCTGCTTGGGAAATAGAGCAAGAGAACGATCCCTTCATGAACACCAATTCTGCTCCATTCATTGAACAGCCCCGTGGGGCAGCCTTTTTCCAAGATATCATAGAAGAAGAACTTGAAGATGTGGAACAAGATGCTTACTCCATGAAATTAGTTGACGCTGTTGTAGAGAGGAATCTTGAACATTACTTGGCCATGTTAATAAAGAAGGGAGTCAAACTCCCCACTGAATTTAGTGTATCAACTATATGGCCCGAAAACCCTCTCACAGGTCAAAACACTACTCAACCACCTCAGATACTACCTATTATGTCTCCAATCTTTCCACCTTTGATCTTACCCACATTGACACAGACTGTATCCAATCAAACCAATGACCCGACCTAGGCTAGCACATCTTCTACTCAAAGCATGACAGGCTCACAATAAAGTGCACCTATGGTCACTAGTATGCCTCTACCTTTGGTCTCATGGCTAAGACAATCAAGCTCTCATGCTATGCCTTCCATCCCACCAAACACCAACTATTCTAAAACTATGTCACTACTACAATCAATTCACACTAGTCTTGGGATCAACACATCATGCCCACAGGGATCCATCTCTGCCGGAATGACTTACAGTCAAGGCCCACCCAAAGCTACACCTTTTCCCATTCTGACACCAATCTAACCTCCGCAACAAAAACCCCAGCTTCAGTTGCCTCAATTCCAAACTTTGCAATAGCAACCCCAGCTTTAGTTGCCTCAAATCCAACCCCCGCAATAGCAACCCCAACTTCAATTTCCTTAGTTTCAATCTCTGCAACAACAACCCCAGCTTCAGTTGCCTCAAACCCAACCCTTGCAACAACAACCCCAGCTTTAGTTACCTTAGTTCCAACCTTCGCAACGGCAACCCTAGCTTTAGTTGCCTCAAATCCAACCTTAGCAACAGCAACCCCAATTTCAAACCCAACCTCAACAGTAGTAATACCTACCCCAGCATTATCAACCCCAGTTTCAGTCTCAACAACAAACACATCAAAACCCACCATGGACTACTCATGTCCCTCCAGTTACAAATCACTCGGTGGGGAATCAATATCAAGTCCCTAGGATGAAATCCTATGTTCCTACTCAAGGGAAATAGAGGCACAGCCTCATACCCACCACGACACAAAGGAATGTCCACACACACCAGCCTCAATATCAAACGGACATGCTAATGCAACAAATGCAAACCCTTCAAACCCAAATGATGGATATGCAAAATCAGGGGCAAACTAAATCCTATACCGTAGAGGATTTATACCCATACCCCTTTGACCATTCTCTTCACATGTCTCCATTCCCAAATCACTTCTTGGTACTAAAATTTGATAAATATAGGGGCAGTACCAACCCTATTGAACATATCTGAGAGTTTTTTGCTAGTTGCATTGAAGTCGTTCATGATGAGACATATCTAATGTGACTATTCCCACAAAGTTTGGCCAGACCAGCAATGGAATGGTTCTCACATCTACCTCATGGCATTCAGTCTTGGGGAGAATTGGCTGAAAAGTTCATAACTTACTTCCATCATAACATCGAGCGCAAGGTCAGGATCAAGGACCTTTGCGACATTAAATAGAAGAAGGGAGAGTCTTTTGTGAAATTCCTACAGAGATGGAGGAATATAGAAAACCGCATAACATATGATGTTCCCGAACAAGACTTAATAGTCATGTTCATTGACAATCTAATTCTAGACATGTCATTCACAACAGAGTTACAGTTAGCTCCAAACTTTACACAACTCATTGAAAGAGGAGTTCATTGTGAGCAGAACTTAGTCAAATGAGGAATTCTTGCAGATCCCACACAAATGAATACAAATAAGAATGCAATGGAAAAAGCTAAGTGGTGGAACAAAAACAAAAATGTCACTAGCGATGGTGTCATTGATGTGAAGACAATCAACTATGCGCAACCCAAGGTGTCACTGCAAGGTGCACTTGTGGCAAACCAAAAACCCACAGAGCCCTTTCAACAAGCATACACCAAAAACCAACCTCCCCCTGTACAAGTAGCCACTGTGTCAAATATTCAACAACATAATCAATGCTAACCACAGTTTCAATTCCAACAACGAGATTTCACACCATTAGGTGAGCCGATAGAATCAACTTTATGCAAGTTGATACAATCAAACACTATCACTCTCCTAGAAATCAAGGACTTTGAACAAGGTGGTATAATGACAAATATTTCTGTGAGTTTCATCGGGTAAAGAGACACAAAATGGCCAACTATTATCGATTAAAACATGTTATCCAAGATCTGATTGACACAGGGGTCATCGATGTGACAAATACACAAACCAAAGGCACAACTGATCACACCATTTTCAATGATACCTTTCATGATCAAAACAAGGGAAAAGCCTCCAGGTCTGGTGGACAAACAAAACAAGTTAACTATACATATGCCAACAGTGATAATGTTATCAATTGCCTTAATCCTTTAGATAGCCATGTGGCTACAATCACTATCAAAGACCAAGGTAAAAATTGTGTTGTAACAACGTGTCATGCTAAAGTTGTCTTGCAAGGAGTACCATCCTCAACTACTACATCATCCAATCCTATAGCAAACTTGGATCCACAAACAAGCATAGTGGACCAACTAAAGCGCACACCTACCCAGATCTCCATGTTTGACATATTGCGCATATCTCTGCGGCATAAACTAGCACTTGACCAAGCACTTCAGAATGCAGCTGTCCCAAGGGAAATAACACTTGAGAGCTTCCAAATGATGGTCAACCATATAGAAGCTAACAAACATGCCACATTCATAGACCATGATGTACCACCGCATAAACCCCTGCATAATGATCCTCTATACTTACTTGTCCAGATCCACAAAAGTACAGTTCAAAGGGTCCTTGTTGATGGTGGAGCTGGGTTAAACATATGTACTCTAAATTTAATCAATCAACTATGCTATTCAAAATCAAGCATTGATGTCACAAGGAGAATAAATATCAGAGCTTACGATGAAGAGGAAAGGTCCTCTATAGGTATTATCATTCTACCTGTTCGCATTGGTCCTGTGATAAAAAACACACCCTTCCAAATCTTAGACCTTGAGTTGGGATACATCATGTTACTAGGGAGACCTTGGATACATGAAATGCAAGCTGTACCTTTGACATACCATCAATGCATCAAGTTCCCTCACCAAGGAGAGGAGATCATCATAGAGGGAGATCCCAATCCCTTCCAATATTGTAATGCGGTCCAAATCAGCATTGATAACCAGGTACCATCAAACCAAGATGCAAGCATCCCATCCTCTTCAGATTCGAACCCCAAGGATGTCATGCGAGTAGCAAGAAAAATAGTCATTAAACAAGATGCAAGCATCTCATCTTCTTCAGATTCAAATCTTAAAGATATCACATAGAAAGCAGGAAAGATATCCATCACAGATAAGGGTTGTGGTGAATACAGATATGAAGAATATTTTACTATCACACACATGCCTCAAAGCCCAAGAACTCATGGCATG
Organism: Thuja plicata; assembly: GCA_018584345.1. Classification (NCBI taxonomy): domain Eukaryota; kingdom Viridiplantae; phylum Streptophyta; class Pinopsida; order Cupressales; family Cupressaceae; genus Thuja; species Thuja plicata. Next base: position 446,571 of record MU223828.1, on the reverse strand, counting down.
CCACAATGTGTGATTGCAACAGAAACTCTGCAGCCTATTCTATTCAGATGTCCACCCACAACCTTTGTCTGGTGGGGAGACATAGCGGAAGAAAATCCTTTTGAACAAAACATCAACACCTAGTTATATCAAGACACCCCAAAGACAATCCGACCATCACTACCATTGGAAAACTACGGTAATGGTTACACAATGATCCAAAGATTTGGGTATGATGGTACAACTGAACTGGGGGTAAGGCAACAGGGCATATATGAATTGCCTCTCCCACCAACTCAAAGAAATACAAGAGGATTGGGCTATGGACAACAAAGCACCAATCCTATGATCCAAGACATTCAAGTAAATCAAGAACAAGTGGCAGAGATGCACTGGGGGCACAACACAGAGCATGTCCTAATAAGCAACATATTAGCGCAGTTGTTGCCTGCCAAAAAGGGAACCACACAATCCCTAATTTAACCTACACATAGAAATAGATGATACCCAAGGAAGTGATACATTGGATGAATTTTCTATAGAAATTGACTCCCATGAGTACGAGTGGAGATCCCTTCACGACTCCAAACCATCAATCCTAGATTACTCCCCTCGGTTAGACATTGTCATAAATCTCGTAGACCTATTTGACCAACTGACTATTTTTGAACAACCTTGTATAGAAAAATATATCATTCATCAGACCTCAAGCGGTGCATCCACATCACAGTCCAATTTCATAGGAACTATATTAGCAGTCCCCTTTAGTCAACCGAAGCCAAATAGTAGTGAAAGTGTCTATCTTGTACACCCTGAGCTTATAGAGTGGGATCAACAAGGACCACCTGATCTTGATGTCTTTAAAAATGATGAGGCTATAGCTCATTTCATGGGACTGAGGGAAGGCATCCCATCAAGAGATCACAAGGCAGGATTCTCCTTCAACCTAGACATCACAGCATATTTCGGGGAGGAAGCTCCTCTTTCCAATCCACAAAAGAAAAAAGAAAAGAATGATAAAAAGCTAAAACAAGACGTATCTTCTAGCAAAAACCTCGTTGAGGTGCTAGAAGATGGAAAGAAGGAACTGCTCTCCTTAATAGAAGAGAAATCATCCTTATTAGCCAGAGAATCAGAGGAAGTTGACTTGGGGGATGACAAGAACCCAAGGAACATATACCTAGCGCAATCATTCACTACTGAAGAGAGAGAGCAATTTGTCAGTTTCTTCAAGGCACAGATGATCAATTTTTCATGGTCTTACCTAGATATGCCAGGGTTGGATCCGGAGTTAGTATTACATCATCTCCCATTGCTACAAAACGTAAAACCTATCAAACAGAAGCTAAGAAAGATGCATCCTCACGTTGCATTACTAGTGAAAGAATAACTGAAAAATCTCTTGGATGCTAAATTCATAAGACCTATACCATAGGCAGACTAGATATCTAACTTGGTACCAATTAAAAAACACAGTGGTCAAATATGTATTTGCACAGATTTCAGGGATCTCAATGTAGCGTGTCTAAAGGATGACTTTCCTCTACCAAACATTGACATGATAGTAGACCTAACTGTGGGACATCAAATGCTATCCCTCATGGATGGATTTTTAGGTTATAATCAAATAAGGATCGCACTGAAGGACCAACACAAGACAGCTTTCACATGTCCTTGGGGAACCTATTGTTGGAATGTCATGCCATTTGGTTTAAAGAATGCCGAAGCAACATATTAAAGGGCCATGACAACTATATTCCATGATCTCATCCATAAGACATTGGAAGATTATGTGGATGACATACTTGCCAACTCCATACTTGGAAAGGATCATCTACAGGTTTTGGGACCCATCTTTGACAGAATGCAGGAGTTCAAGGTCTGTTTGAACCCAAAGAAGTGTGCATTTGGTGTCACAATAGGAAAACTACTGGGATTCATCGTATCACATAGAGGAATCGAGGTGGACCCAGCAAAGGTCAAGACAATATTGGAGATGCCTCCACCATCAAACCTGAGACAACTATGAGGATTACAAGGAAGGCTACAATCGATCAGATGCTTCATAGCTATACTGGTAGACAGGTGTCACCCCTTCCGACATCTATTACATAAAGACATTAAGTTCATATGGACAAAGCAATGCGAACAGACATTTTAGATTTTCAAAGACTACCTTCTTAAGTTGCCTATATTGGTACCACCAGTACAGGGTAGACCATTGCTTCTATATATCTCAACAACAGAATCAGCATTAGGGGTACTATTGGTACAACATGATGACGAAGGGAAAGAAAGGGTTGTCTATTACCTAAGCAGGCCATTGGTTGGATATGAGCTAAACTATACACCAATAGAGAATTCATGCCTCGTAGTCATCTTTGCCTCCTAGAAGCTAAGACACTACATGTTGAGCCACCAAACAAAGTTGATTGCACATGTTGATCCTCTGAAGTACCTACTAAGCAAAGCAGCGCTCACTGGATGATTGGCAAAGTGGGTAATGATCTTGAGCAATTTTGACATAGAGTATATAGATAGAAAGACAATCAAAGGACAAGTAATTGTAGATCAACTTGCAGAGGCACCTATCCAAGACCATCAACCCATTGTATCTAATTTTCTTGACAAATCTATCATGACACTACAACCAACAATCGAAGTATGGCAACTTTATTTTGATGGATCATGTACGAACCATGGTGCAGGGGTAGGGATAGTACTTATTACTCTAGATCATGATAAAATTCTAAATTCTTTCAGACTCAACTTCCAATGCACCAACAACATAGCAGAATATGAGGCACTGGTAATCGGTCTAAAGATAGCAATCCAATGGAGAATCAAGAACCTGAAGGTCTATGGAGACTCATAGTTGGTCATTAGTGAGGTCAACAATGATTATATGACCAAAGATGAGAAGCTCATACCATACAGAGCCCAAATGGAAAGACTGTGCACCAAGTTCCATTACATTCTCTTCGAGCAAGTCCCAAGAGCACAGAACAAAGTGATAGATGTGATGGCTACCATAGCATCATTGATTGATATGCCAGGTAATGATACCAAATTCTAGTTTCTAGTGGAGAAACTCTTGGTGCCATCACATCAAGCATCTATCACAGAATCAGCGTGTGTCCTTGTTGGTCCTGAATCCCCATGGTACCAAGATGTCTATAACTACCTTCAAAACCATGTCTTACCTCCCAATTTGTCTAGGAACCAGAGAAATTCCCTAATCCACCAAGCCTCTAGGTATACCATCCTCTCGACTACTTTATACAGATGAAGTCTAGATGGAATGTTACAATGATGTCTCACTTCCATGGAATCCTAGAAAGCTTTGTACGAGGTGCATGAAGGAATCTGTGGAACCCACGGAGGTGGCAACAACTTAGCTAAGAAGATCATCTGTATGGGATACTATTGGCCAATAATAGAGATAGATGCACGCAAACATGTTCAAAGGTGTAGAAAATGTCAAGTCCATGGAGACCTCATCCATGCACCAACCCAGGAACTAAATCCCATCACCTCACCATTTCCATTTTCAATGTGGGGATTTGACCTAGTGGGTAAGATAACACCTTTTTCAGCAAATGGACACAAGTACATCATAACAGCAACAGATTACTTCACCAAGTGGGTGGAAGAAATTCCCCTCACTTACATCACATGAAAGCAAATAGCAATGTTCATACTTAACCACATCATCTGTCGATACAGGATCCCGCAAACAATCCTGACAGATCATGGTACACCTTTCTAAAACAAAGATGTTGAAGACCTATGTGAACAGTTCCACATCAAACAAGGGTTCTCCTCATTTTAATACCCTTAAGGGAATTGAAAAGCCGAAGCTACAAACAAAACAATATTGAAAATCCTTAAGAAAATAGTAAATTAATCAGGACGAGACTAGCATTTATAGCTTAGTCCCGCATTATGGGCATACAAAACTAGTGTGAGAACACCTACAGGAGAAAATCCTTTCTCCCTAGTCTATGGATCAGAGGTGGTATTACCCCTTGAAGTGGAAATCCCATCACTAAGGATATCCTTAAAGAACTTGATCACAAATGAGGACTACAGAGTCGCAAGGCTCAGTGAGCTAGAGTTGCTAGATGAACAAAGGCAACATGCTTTTGACCACTTACAAGGCTATCAGAATCGCCTTAGAAGGAACTATCATAAGAAGGTGAAGCTAAGAAAATTTGAGGTAGGAGACCTTGTCCTCATGGAAAATTAGAAGAATCAAGTAGACTGAGTCAAGCCTGATAAGTTCAAACCTAACTGGCTAGGGCTATTTATTATTGTCAACTCTACTCATAGTGGGGCATTCATCCTAGCCACACTAGAAGGAGATCATCTCCCCAGCTACATCAATAGAATGCACCTGAAGAGGTTCTACCCTTGAGGACTCTATGGTTAAAACATTTATCTACATATCCATAAAATACCAAAAAAAATCAGAAAATACAAAAGTTACCTTGGTGAAAACCTGGCAATCAGGCGCCTTGGTGAAAAAAAAAATTAAAATTAAAAATAAAAATAAAAAGCAAAAAAGTAAAGAAAAACAAAATCGCTCTCTCAGTGAAAACCTAGCAATCAGGCACTATTGAGTAGGTACCTTGGTGAAAACCTGGCAAACAGGTGCCAAGTGTTCAAACCCAGCTTCATCATCAATGAGCTCCAAAAGCTTGAGCAGATTACAAAGGCAAGCCAGACTATCCAAAGCTATATCCACAAGTGCAAACGCCTCTCAGCCCAACACTTATCAATGGTTAATACTGCTCCACTAGACTAGGGGGCAATTCAAAATGTCCTAAAAATACTAAAAATAAGAAAACTCATCAAAAATCCTAAAAAATCAATCAAAAATCAAGATAAAATCAATCTTCATCAAAAATAAACAAAAAAATTTGCAAAATCTCAAGTAATAAAACCCTCTTAGTTATCAAGAAAGCAAAGGGCGATCACGCCCAGTCGATCAATGTCACAATCACGAGCTTTGCGAACAAGCATTGGGCCCATCTGACATACCATGATCAACTACCAACATGATCTAAGCAATCAAATCAATCAATAATTGTCACAATCATGAGCTTTGTGAACCATCATTGGGCCCATCTGACATAGCTAATTCAGCTGCCAATATGATCAAATCATTCAAAGACTATCACAATCATGAACTTTGTGAACACACATTCGGCCCATCTGACACAACACGATCCACTGCCAACGCGATCAAAAGCAAGCCAATCAAGCCTATCCAAAGAGTCAAGCCCAACCAAGAGAATCCAACTGCATCAAGGAACCATCCTAAAATTTTGACTAGGTCAGTCAAGTCAGTCAGATGTCAGTCCATATTTTGCAGTTATGTTATTATGCTACTTGTAACACCCCAAAATTGGCACCTAATAATCAATCAATTTTGATGCATTTTCTCATCTTCGAAGTCCTATTGTATTAGGCAAATTCTTCTCCTAATTGACTTTAATTGACTAAGTTTCAAATGCAGAAAACCCAAATTTGCATAAATCTGACATTACATTTAATTCCTAA
>MU223828.1:378323-389571 GCA_018584345.1 Thuja plicata | reverse complement strand
ATTAATATTTCAAATGAGCTCTGATCTTCGTGAAATTTAAAATGGAAGCATTTGACATCAAAATATTAGGTGGGTTCTCCTCTGATTGAGAAAATTGAAACTTTAAATTAATATTTCAAAAGAGCTCTGATCTTCGTGAAATTTAAATTGGAAGCATTTAACATCAAAATATTAGGTGGGTTTTCCACTGATTGTTTAAAATTGAAATTTGAAATTAATATTTCAAACGAGCTCGGATCTCCATGAAATTTAAATTAGAAGCATTTGACATCAAAATATTAGGTGGGTTTTCCGCTGATTGAGCAAAATTGAAACTTCAAATTAATATTTCAAACGAGATCTGATCTTCGTGAAATTTAAAATGGAAGCATTTGACATTAAAGTATTAGGTGGGTTTTCATCTGATTGCGTCAAACCAAAAAATTAAATTAATATTTGAAACTTTAAATTAATATTTTTATGTCAAATGCTTCCAATTTAAAAGCGAAGAATTTGACATAATAATATTAGGTAGGTTTTCCTCTGATTGAGCAAAATTGAAATTTTAAATTAATATTTCAAACGAGCTCCGATGTTCATGAAATTTAAAATAGAAGCATTTGACATCAAAATATTAGGTGGGTTTACCTCTGATTGTGCAAAATTGAAACTTTTTTGTCACACATTTTATGTCTAGGAGAAAAATTCAATGTTTAAATTAATATTTCAAATGAGCTCCGATCTTCATGAAATTTAAAATGGAAGCATTTGACATCAAAATATTAGGTGGGTTCTCCGCTGATTGAGAAAATTGAAACTTTAAATTAATATTTCAAACGAGCTCGGATCTTTGCAAAATTTAAATTAGAAGCATTTGACATCAAAATATTAGGTGGGTTTTCCACTGATTGTGTAAAATTGAAACTTGAAATTAATATTTCAAATGAGCTCGGATCTCTGTGAAATTTAAAATAGAAGCATTTGACATCAGAATATTAGGTGGGTTTTCCTCTGATTGAGCAAAATTGAAACTTTAAATTAATATTTCAAACGAGTTCCGATCTTCATGAGATTTAAAATAGAAGCATTTGACATTAAGATATTATGTGGGTTTACTTCTGATTGTGTAAAAATGAAAATTAAAATTAATATTTGAAAATTAAATTAATATTTTGATGTCAAATTCTTCCAATTTAAAATAGAAGCATTTGACATCAAAATATTAGGTGGGTTTTCCTCTGATTGAGAAAAATTAAAATTTTAAATTAATATTTCAAATGAGCTCTGATGTTCATGAAATTGAAAATGGAAGCAATTGACATCAAAATATTAGTTGAGTTTACCTCTGATTGTGCAAAATTGAAACTTTTTGGTGACACGTTTTATGTCCGGGAGCAAAATTGAATGTCTAATTAATATTTCAAATGAGCTCCGATCTTTGTGAAAATTAAAATGGAAGCATTTGTCATCAAAAGATTAGGTGAGTTCTCCTCTGATTGAGAAAATTGAAACATTAAATTAGTATTTCAAATGAGCTCTGATCTTCGTGAAATTTAAATTGGAAGCATTTGACATCAAAGTATTAGGTGGGTTTTCCACTGATTGTGTAAAAATTAAACTTGAAATTAATATTTCAAATGAGCTTGGATCTCCATGAAATTTGAAATAGAAGCATTTGACATCAAAATACTAGGTGAGTTTTGCTCTGATTGAGCAAAATTGAAACTTTAAATCAATATTTCAAACGAGATCTGATCTTCATGAAATTTAAAACAGAAGCATTTGACATTAAACTATTAGGTGGGTTTTCCTTTGATTGAGAAAAATTGAAAGTTTAAATTAATATTTAAAACGAGCTCTGATGCTCTTGAAATTTAAAATGGAAGAATTTGAAATCAAACTATTAGGTGGTTTTACGTCTGATTTTACAAAATTGAAACTTTTTTGTCACACGTTTTACGTCCGGGAGCAAAATTGAATGTTTAAATTAATATTTCAAATGAGCTCTGATCTTTGTGAAATTTAAAATGGAAGCATTTGACATCAAAATATTAGGTTGGTTCTCCTCTGATTGAGAAAATTAAAACTTTAAATTAATATTTCAAACGAGCTCCGATCTTTGAGAAATTTAAATTGGAAGCATTTGACATCAAAATATTAGCTGGGTTTTCCACTGATTGTGTAAAATTGAAACTTGAAATTAATATTTCAAATGAGCTTGGATCTCCGTGAAATTTAAAATTGAAGCATTTGACATCAAAATAATATGTGGGTTTTCCTCTGATTGAGAAAAATTGAAGCGTTAAATTAATATTTCAAACGAGATCCGATCTTCATGACATTTAAAATGGAAGCATTTGACATTAAAATATTATGTGGGTTTTCCTCTAAATGTGTAAAACTGAAAATTTAAATTAATATTTGAAACTTTAAATTAATATTTGAAACTTTAAATTAATATTTGAAACTTTAAATTAATATTTTGATGTCAAATACTTCCAATTTAAAATAGAAACATTTGACATAAAAATATTAGGTGGGTTTTCCTTTGATTGAGAAAAATTAAAAGTTTAAATTAATATTTCAAATGAGTTTTGATGTTCATAAAATTTAAAATGGAAGCATTTGACATCAAAATATTAGGTGGGTTTACCTCTGATTGTGCAAAATTGAAACTTTTTTGTCACAAGTTTTACGTCTGGGAGCAAAATTGAATGTATAAATTAATATTTCAAATGAGCTCTGATCTTCGTGAAATTTAAAATGGAAGCATTTGACATCAAAATATTAGGTGGGTTCTCCTCTGATTGAGAAAATTGAAACTTTAAATTAATATTTCAAAAGAGCTCCAATCTTCGTGAAATTTAAATTGGAAGCATTTGACATCAAAATATTAGGTGGGTTTTCCACTAATTGTGTAAAATTGAAATTTGAAATTAATATTTCAAACGAGCTCAGATCTCCATGAAATTTAAATTAGAAGCATTTGACATCAAAATATTTGGTGGGTTTTCCTCTGATTGAGCAAAATTGAAACTTTAAATTAATATTTCAAACGAGATCCGATCTTCGTGAAATTTAAAATGGAAGCATTTGACATTAAAGTATTAGGTGGGTTTTCATCTGATTGTTTAAAACTGAAACATTAAATTAATATTTGAAACTTTAAATTAATATTTTTATGTCAAATGCTTCCAATTTAAAAGAGAAGCATTTGACATCATAATATTAGGTAGGTTTTCCTCTGATTGAGCAAAATTGAAGGTTTAAATTAATATTTCAAACGAGCTTCAATGTTTGTGAAATTTAAAATAGAAGCATTTGACATCAAAATATTAGGTGGGTTTACCTCTGATTATGCAAAATTGAAACTTTTTTGTCACACGTTTTACGTCCAGGAGAAAAATTGAATGTTTAAATTAATATTTCAAATGAGCTTCGATCTTCGTGAAATTTAAAATGGAAGCATTTGACATCAAAATATTAGGTGTGTTCTCCTCTGATTAAGAAAATTGAAACTTTAAATTAATATTTCAAACGAGCTCCGATCTTTGCGAAATTTAAATTGGAAGCATTCGACATCAAAATATTAGGTGGGTTTTCCACTGATTGTGTAAAATTGAAACTTGAAATTAAAATTTCAAATGAGCTCAGATCTCCGTGAAATTTAAAATAAAAACATTTGACATCAGAATATTAGGTGGGTTTTCCTCTAATTGAGCAAAATTGAAACTTTAAATTAATATTTCAAACAAGTTTCGATCTTCATGAGATTTAAAATGGAAGCATTTGACATTAAAATATTAGGTGGGTTTTCTTCTGATTGTGTAAAAATTAAAATTAAAATTAATATTTGAAAATTAAATTAATATTTTGATGTCAAATTCTTCCAATTTAAAATAGAAGCATTTGACATCAAAATATTAGGTGGGTTTTTCTCTGATTGAGAAAAATTAAAAGTTTAAATTAATATTTCAAATGAGCTCCGATGTTCATGAAATTCAAAATGGAAGCATTTGACATCAAAATATTAGGTGAGTTTACCTCTGATTGTGCAAAATTGAAACTTTTTTGTGACACATTTTATGTTTGAGAGCAAAATTGACATTAAATTATTAGGTGGGTTTTCCTCTGATTGTGTAAAACTGAAACTTTAAATTACTATTTAAAAATTTAAATTAATATTTTGATGTAAAATGCTTCCAATTTAAAATAGAAGCATTTGACATCATAATATTAGGTGGGTTTTCCTTTGATTGAGCAAAATTGAAATTTTAAATTAATATTTCAAACGAGCTCCGATGTTCATGAAATTTAAAATAGAATTATTTGACATCAAAATTTAAGGTGGGTTTACCTCTGATTGTGCAAAATTGAAACTTTTTTGTGACACATTTTACGTCTAAGAGAAAAATTGAATGTTTAAATTAATATTTCAAATGAGCTCTGATCTTCGTGAAATTTAAAATGGAAGCATTTTATTTCAAAATATTAGGTGGGTTCTCCTCTGATAAAGTGATGACCTCCAGAAGTTGCTGTCATCATTGAGAGAATTGAAACTTTAAATTAATATTTCAAACGAGCTCCGATCTTCCTAAAATTTAAATTGGAATCATTTGACATCAAAATATTAGGTGCGTTTTCCACTGATTGTGTAAAATTGAAACTCAAAATTAATATTTCAAACAAGCTCGGATCTCTGTGAAATTAAAATGGAAGCATTTGACATCAAAATATTAGGTGGGTTTTCCTCTAATTGAGCAAAATTGAAACCTTAAATTAATATTTCAAACAAGATCCAATCTTCATGAAATTTAAAATGGAAGCATTTGACATTAAAATATTTGGTGGTTTTTCATTTGATTGTGTAAAACTGAAAATTTAAATTAATATTTGAAAATTTAAATTAATATTTTGATGTCAGATCCTTCCAATTTAAAATAGAAGCATTTGACATCAAAATATTAGGTGGGTTTTCCTCTGATTAAGCAAAATTGAAAGTTTAAATTAATATTTCAAATGAGCTTCGATGTTTGTGAAACTTAAAATGGAAACATTTGACATCAAAATATTAGGTGGGTTTACCTCTAATTGTACAAAATTGAAACTTTTTTGTGACACGTTTTACATCCGGGAGAAAAATTGAATGTTTAAACTAATATTTCAAATGAGCTCTGATCTTCATGAAATTATAAATGGAAGCATTTGACATCAAAAGATTAGGTGGGTTCTCCTATGATTGAGAAAATTGAAATATTAAATTAATATCTCAAACAAGCTCTGATCTTTGTGAAATTTAAATTGGAAGCATTTGACATCAAAATATTAGGTGGGTTTTCCACTGATTATGTAAAATTGAAACATGAAATTAATATTTGAAACGAGCTTGGATCTCCATGAAATTTAAAATAGAAGCATTTGACATCAAAATATTAGGTGGGTTTTGCTCTGATTGAGCAAAATTGAAACTTTAAATTAATATTTCAAATGATCTCTGATCTTCGTGAAATTTAAAATGGAAACATTCGACATTAAACTATTAGGTGGGTTTTCCTCTGACTCTATAAAACTGAAACATTAAATTAATATTTGAAACTTTAACTTAATATTTTGATGTCAGATGCTTCTAATTTAAAATAGAAGCATTTGACATCAAAATATTAGGTGGGTTTTCCTCTGATTCAGCTAAAGTGAAAGTTTAAATTAATATTTAAAACGAGCTCTGATGCTCTTGAAATTTAAAATGGAAGCCTTTGACATCAAAATATTAGGTGGGTTTACATCTGATTGTGCAAAATTAAATCTTTTTGGTCACACGTTTTACATATGGGAGCAAAATTGAATGTTTAAATTAATATTTCAAATGATCTCCGATCTTCACGAAATTTAAAATGGAAGCATTTGACATCAAAATATTAGGTGGATTCTCCTCTGATTGAGAAAATTGAAACTTTAAATTAATATTTCAAACAAGCTCCGATCTTTGTGAAATTTAAATTGGAAGCATTTGACATCAAAATATTAGGTGGGTTTTCCACTGATTGTCTAAAATTGACACTTGAAATTAATATTTCAAATGAGCTCGGATCTCCGTGAAATTTAAAATAGAAGTATTTGACATCAGAATGTTAGGTGGGTTTTCCTCTGATTGAGCAAATTTGAAGCTTTAAATTAATATTTCAAACAAGTTTCGATCTTCATGAGATTTAAAATGGCAGCATTTGACATTAAAAAATTATGTGGGTTTTCTTCTGATTGTGTAAAACTAAAAACTAAAATTAATATTTGAAAACTAAATTAATATTTTGATGTCAAATTCTTCCAATTTAAAATAGAAACATTTGACATCAAAATATTAGGTGGGCTTTCCTCTGATTGAGAAAAATTAAAAGTTTAAATTAGTATTTCAAATGAGCTCCGATGTTCATGAAATTTAAAATGGGAGTATTTGACATCAAAATATTAGGTGAGTTTACCTCTGATTGTGCAAAATTGAAACTTTTTTGTGACACGTTTTATGTCCGGGAGTGAAATTGAATGTTTAAATTAATATTTCAAATGAGCTCTGATCTTCCTAAAATTTAAAATGGAAGCATTTGACATCAAAATATTAGGTGGGTTCTCCTCTGATTGAGAAAATTGAAACTTTAAATTGTTATTTCAAACGAGCTCCGATCTTCGTGAAATTTAAATTGGAAGCATTTGACATCAAAATATTAGGTAGGTTTTCCACTGATTGTGTAAAATTTAAATTTGAAATTAATATTTCAAGCGAGCTCAGATCTCCATGAAATTTAACATAGAAGCATTTGAAATCAAAATATTAGGTGGGTTTTCCTCTGATTGAGCAAAATTGAAACTTTAAATTAATATTCAAACAAGATCCGATCTTCGTGAAATTTAAAATGGAAGCATTTGACATTAAAATATTAGGTGGCTTTTCCTCTAATTGTGTAAAACTAAAACTTTAAATCAATATTTGAAACTTTAAATTAATATTTTGATGTCAAATGCTTCCAATTTAAAATAGAGGCATTTGACATCATAATATTAGGTGGGTTTTCCTCTGATTGAGCAAAACTGAAAGTTTAAATTAATATTTCAAACGAACTCTAATGTTCATTAAATTTAAAATGGAAGCATTTGACATCAAAATATTAGGTGGGTTTACCTCTGATTGTGCAAAATTGAAACTTTTTTGTCATACGTTTTACGTCCGGGAGTAGAATTAAATGTTTAAATTAATATTTCAAATCAGCTCTGATCTTCCTGAAATTTAAAATGGAAGTATTTGACATCAAAATATTAGGTGGGTTCTACTCTGATTGAGAAAATTAAAAATTTAAATTAATATTTCAAATGAGCTCCGATCTTCGTGAAATTTAAATTGGAAGCATTTGACATAAAAATATTAGGTGGGTTTTTGACTGATTGTGTAAAATTGAAACTTGAAATTAATATTTCAAACAAGCTCAGATCTCCGTGAAATTTAAAATTGAAGCATTTGACATCAAAATATTAGGTGGGTTTTGCTCTGATTCAGTAAAATTGGAACATTAAAATTAATATTTCAAACGAGATCCGATCTTTGTGAAATTTAAAATGGAAGCATTTGACATTAAAATATTAGGTGGGTTTTCCTCTGATTATGTAAAACTGAAACTTTAAATTAATATTTAAAACTTTAAATTAATATTTTGATGTCAAATGCTTCCAATTTAAAATAGAAGCATTTGACATCTTAATATTAGGTGGTTTTCCTCTAATTGAGCAAAATTGAAAGTTTAAATTAATATTTCATACGAGCTCCGATGTTCGTGAAATTTAAAATGGAAGAATTTAACATCAAAATATTAGGTGGGTTTACCTCTGATTGTGTAAAATTGAAACTTTTTTGTGACACGTTTTACGTCCAGGAGCAAAATTGAATGTTTAAATTAATATTTCAAATGAGCTTCGATCTTCGTGAAATGTAAAATGGAAGCATTTGACATCAAAATATTAGGTGGATTCTCCTATGATTGAGTGATGTAGCCCAAAACCTTCAGAAACACAATTCACAAAAAAAAACTTTGGGAAAAACTATTTTTTTCTATTTTTGGTAACTTTTAAAACACATCCTAAGAATCTCGATTTTTCACTAGAAAATCTATCAACTAAGGAAAGATTAATTGCCAACTAATTTACGATATCAGAAACACGATTTCAGATTTATTACAAAAAACAAAACTCAAAAAACTGGAAAGAAAAGAAAAATGCTAATTTTGAAGGTCAAGATGAAACTTCAGCCTCCCAAAAAGATGTTGAAAGGACCACCAAAAGAACTAGCTCTATTAGATTTTCCATTAAATCTAGCTCACGAATCCGCCTGTAAAATTTCAGCCAAAACCCACATCCGAGTCAAACGTTATGACCTCCAGAAGTTGCTACATCATTGAGAGACTTCAAACATTAAATTAATATTTCAAACGAGCTCTGATCTTCATGAAATTTATATTGGAAGCATTTGACATTAAAATATTAGGTGGGTTTCCCACTGATTGTATAAATTGAAACTCAAAATTAATATTTCAAACGAGTTCGGATCTCCGTGAAATTTAAGATAGACGCATTTGACATCAAAATATTAGGTGGGTTTCCTCTGATTGAGCAAAATTGAAACTTTAAATTAATATTTCAAATAAGATCCAATCTTCATGAAATTTAAAATGGAAGCATTTGACATTAAAATATTAGGTGGGTTTTCCTTTGATTGTGTAAAACTGAAACTCTAAATTAATATTTTGATGTTAGATCCTTCCAATTTAAAATAGAATCATTTGACATCATAATATTAGGTGGGTTTTCCTTTGATTGAGAAAAATAGAAAGTTCAAATTAATATTTCAAATGAGCTCTGATGTTCGTGAAACTTAAAATGGAAGAATTTGACATCAAAATATTAGGTGGGTTTACCTTTGATTGTGCAAAAGTCAAAAATTTTTGTGACACATTTTACGTCCGAGAGAAAAATTGAATGTTTAAATTAATATTTCAAATGAGCTCCGATCTTCGTAAAATTTAAAATGGATGCATTTGACATCAAAAGATTAGGTGGGTTCTCCTCTGATTGAGAAAATTGAAACATTAAATTAATATTTCAAATGAGCTCCGATCTTCATGAAATTTAAATTGGAAGCATTTGACATCAAAATAGTAGGTGGGTTTTCCACTGATTGTGTAAAATTGAAACTTGAAATTAATTTTTCAAACGAGCATGGATCTCAATGAAATTTAAAATAGAAGTATTTGACATCAAAATATTAGGTGGGTTTTGCTCTGATTGAGCAAAATTGAAACTTTAAATTAATATTTCAAATGAGATCCGATCTTAGTGAAATTTAAAATGGAAGCATTTGACATTAAACTATTAGGTGGGTTTTCCTCTGACTCTATAAAACTGAAACTTTAAATTAATATTTGAAACTTTAAGTTAATATTTCGATGTCAGATGCTTCTAATTTAAAATAAAAGCATTTGAAATCAAAATATTAGGTGGGTTTTCCTCTGATTGAGCAAAATTGAAAGTTTAAATTAATATTTAAAACGACCTCTGCTGCTCTTGAAATTTAAAATGGAAGCATTTCACATCAAAATATTAGGTGGGTGTACGTCTGATTGTTCAAAACTGAAACTTTTTTTCACACGTTTTACGTCCGGTAGCAAAATTGAATGTTTGAATTAATATTTCAAATGAGATTCGATCTTTATGAAATTTAAAATGGAAGCATTTGACATCAAAATATTAAGTGGGTTCTCCCCCGATTGAGAAAATTGAAACTTTAAATTAATATTTCAAACGAGCTCCGATCTTTGTGAAATTTAAATTGGAAGCATTTGACATCAAAATATTAGGTGGGTTTTCCACTGATTGTGTAAAATTAAAACTTAAAATTAATATTTCAAATGAGCTCGGATCTCCGTGAAATTTAAAATAGAAGCATTTGACATCAAAATATTAGGTGGGTTTTCCTCTGATTGAGCAAAATTGAAAGTTTAAATTAATATTTCAAACGAGATCCGATCTTCGTGAGATTTAAAATGGAAGCATTTGACATTAAAATATTATAGGGTTTTCCTCTGATTGTGTAAAACTAAAAATTTAAATTAATATTTTGATGTCAAATGCTTCCAATTTAAAATAGAAKCATTTGACATCAAAATATTAGGTGGGTTTTCCTCTGATTGAGAAAAATTAAAAGTTTAAATTGATATTTCAAATGAGCTCCGATCTTCCTTAAATTTAAAATGAAAGTATTTGACATCAAAAAATTAGGTGGGTTCTCCTCTGATTGAGAAAATTGAAACCTTAAATTAATATTCAAACGAGCTCCGATCTTCGTGAATTTTAAATTGGAAGCATTTGAAATCAAAATATTAGATGGGTTTACCTCTGATTGTGCAAAATTGAAACTTTTTTGTGAAACGTTTTATGTCCGGGAGCAAAATTGAATTTTTAAATTAATATTTCAAAGGAGCTTCGATCTTCGTAAAAATTAAAATGGAAACATTATACATCAAAATATTAGGTGGGTTCTCCTCTGATTGAAAAAATTAAAATTTTAAATTAATATTTAAAATGAGCTCTGATCTTCCTGAAATTTAAATTGGAAGCATTTGACATCAAAAATATTAGGTGGGTTTTCCACTGATTGTGTAAACTTGAAACTTAAAATTAATATTTCAAACGAGCTCGAATCTCCATGAAATTTAAAATAGAAGCATTTGACATCAAAATATTAGATAGGATTTTCTCTGATTGAGAAAAATTAAAACTTTAAATTAATATTTCAAATGAGATCCGATCTTCGTGAAATTTAAAATGGAAGCATTTGACATTAACATATTAGGTGGGTTTTCCTCTGATTGTGTAAAACTGAAACTTTAAATTAATATTTAAAACTTTAAATTAATATTTTGATGTAAAATGCTTCCAATTTAAAATAGAAGCATTTGACATCATAATATTAGGTGGGTTCTCCTCTAATTGAGAAAATTGAAACTTTAAATTAATATTTCAAACGAGCTCCGATCTTCGTGAAATTTAAATTGGAAGCATTTGACGTCAAAATATTAGGTGGGTTTTCCACTGATTGTGTAAAACTGAAACTTGAAATTAATATTTAAAACAAGCTCGGATCTCCATGAAATTTAAAATAGAAGCATTTGACATCAAAATATTAGGTGGGTTTTCCTCTGATTGAGCAAAATTGAAACTTTAAATTAATATT
>MU223828.1:345657-359259 GCA_018584345.1 Thuja plicata | reverse complement strand
TAATATTTTGATGTCAAATGCTTCCAATTTAAAATAGAAGCATTTGACATCATAATATTAGGTGGGTTTTCCTCTGATTGAGCAAAATTGAAAGTTTAAATTAATATTTCAAATGAGCTTCGATGTTCATGAAACCTAAAATAGAAGCATTTGACATCAAAATATTAGCTAGGTTTACCTGTGATTGTGCAAAATTGGAACTTTTTTGTCACACATTTTACGTCCGGGAGCAAAATTGAATGTTTAAATTAATATTTCAAATGAGCTTCGATCTTCCTGAAATTTAAAATGGAAGTATTTGACATCAAAATATTAGGTGGGTTCTCCTCAAATTGAGAAAACTGAAACATTAAATTAATATTTCTAACGAGCTCCAATCTTCGTGAAATTTAAATTGGAAGCATTTGACATCAAAATGTTAGGTGGGTTTTCCACTGATTGTGTAAAATTGAAACTTGAAATTAATATTTCAAACGAGCTCAGATCTCCATGAAATTTAAAATAGAAGCATTTGACATCAAAATATTAGGTGGGTTTATCTCTGATTGAGCAAAATTCAAACTTTAAATTCATATTTCAAACGAGATTCAATCTTCGTAAAATTCAAAATGGAAGCATTTTACATTAAACTATTAGGTGGGTTTTCCTCTAACACTATAAAACCAAAACTTTAAATTAATATTTGAAATTTTAAGTTAATATTTTTATGTCAGATGCTTATAATTTAAAATAGAAGCATTTGACATCAAAATATTAGGTGGGTTTTCCTCTGATTGAGCAAAATTGAAAGTTTAAATTAATATTTAAAACGAGCTCTGATGCTCATGAAATTTAAAATGGAAGCATTTGACATCAAAATATTATGTGGGTTTACCACTGATTGTGCAAAATTGAAACTTTTTTGTGACACTTTTTACGTCTGGGAGCAAAATTGAATATTTAAATTAATATTTCAAATGAGCTCCGATCTTCATGAAATTTAAAATGGAAGCATTAGACATCAAAATATTAGGTGGGTTCTCCTCTGATTGAGAAATTTGAAACTTTAAATTAATATTTCAAACGAGCTCCGATCTTTGTGAAATTTAAATTGGAAGCATTTGACATCAAAATATTAGGTGGGTTTTCCACTAATTGTGTAAAATTGAAACTTGAAATTAACATTTCAAATGAGCTCGGATCTCCGTGAAATTTTAAATACAAGCATTTGACATCAAAATATTAGGTGGGTTTTCCTCTGATTAAGAAAAATTAAAACTTTAAATTAACATTTCCAACGAGATCCGATCTTTGTGAGATTTAAAATGGAAGCATTTGACATTAAAATATTATGTGGGTTTTCCTCTGATTGTGTAAAATTTAAAATTAAAATTAATATTTGAAACTTTAAATTAATATTTTGATGTCAAATGCTTCCAATTTAAAATAGTAGCATTTGACATCAAAATATTAGGTGGGTTTTCTTATGATTGAGAAAAATTAAAAGTTTAAATTAAGATTTCAAATGAGCTCAGATATTCATGAAATTTAAAATGGAAGCATTTGACATCAAAATGTTAGGTTGGTTTACCTCTGATTGTGCAAAATTGAAACTTTTTTGTGACACATTTTACATCTGGGAGAAAAATTGAATGTTTACATTAATATTTCAAATGAGCTCCGATCTTCGTGAAATTTAAAATGGAAGCATTTGACATCAAAATATTAGGTGTATTCTCCTCTGATTGAGAAAATTGAAACTTTAAATTAATATTTCAAACGACCTCCAATCTTCATGAAATTTAAATTGGAAGCATTTGACATCAAACTATTAGGTGGGTTTTCCATTGATTGTGTAAAATTGAAACTTGAAATTAATATTTAAAACGAGCTCGGATCTCCATGAAATTTAAAATAGAAGCATTTGACATCAAAATATTAGGTGGGTTTTCCTCTGATTGAGCAAAATTGAAACTTTGAATTAGTATTTCAAATGAGCTCCGATGTTTGTGAAATTTAAAATGGAAGCCTTTGACATTAAAATATTAGGTGGGTTTTCCTGTGATTGTGTAAAACTGAAACTTTAAATTAATATTTTAAACTTAAATTAATATTTTGAAGTCAACTGTTTCCAATTTAAAATAGAAGCATTTGACATCATAATATTAGGTTGGTTTTCCTCCGATTGAGCAAAATTGAAAGTTTAAATTAATATTTCAAATGAGCTCCGATCTTTGTGAAATTTAAATTGGAAGCATTTGACATCAAAATATTAGGTGGGTTCTCCTCTGATTGAGAAAATTAAGACTTTAAATTAATATTTCAAACAAGCTCCGATCTTTGTGAAATTTAAATTGGAAGCATTTGACATCAAAATATTAGGTGGGTTTTCCACTGATTGTGTAAACTTGAAACTTGAAATTAATATTTCAAACGAGCTTGAATCTCCATGAAATTTAAAATAGAAGCGTTTGACATCAAATTATTTGGTGGGTTTTTCTCTGATTGAGCAAAATTGAAACTTTAAATTAATATTTCAAACGAGATCTGATCTTCATGAAATTTAAAATAGAAGCATTTGACATTAAAATATTAGGTGGGTTTTCCTCTGACTCTATAAAACTAAAACTTTAAATTAATATTTGAAAATTTAAGTTAATATGTTGATGTCAGATGCTTCTAATCTAAAATAGAAGCATTTGACATCAAAGTATTAGGTAGGTTTTTCGCTGATTAAGAAAAATTGAAAGTTTAAATTAATATTTAAAATGACTTCTGATGCTCTTGAAATTTAAAATGGAAGCATTTGACATCAAAATATTAGGTGGGTTTACCTCTAATTGTGCAAAATTGAAAAAAAAATTTGACACGTTTTACGTTTAGGAGAAAAATTAAATGTTTAAATTTATTTTTAAAATGAGCTTTGATCTTCGTGAAATTTAACATGGAAGCATTTGACATCAAATTATTAGGTGGGTTCTCCTTTGATTGAGAAAATTGAAACTTTAAATTTATATTTCAAACGAGCTCCGATCTTTGTGAAATTTAAATTGGAAGCATTTGACATCAAAATATTAGGTGGGTTTTCCACTGATTGTGTAAAATTGAAACTTGAATTTAATATTTCAAACGAGCTCGGATCTCCATGAAATTTAAAATAGAAGCATTTGACATCAAAATATTAGGTGGGTTTTCCTCTGATTAAGCAAAATTGAAATTTTAAATTAATATTTCAAAAGAGATCCAATCTTCATGAGATTTAAAATGGAAGCATTTTACATTAAAATATTATGTGGGTTTTCCTCTGATTGTGTAAAACTAAAAATTTAAATTACTATTTGAAACTTTAAATTAATATTTTCATGTGAAATGCTTCCAATTTAAAATAGAAGCATTTGACATCAAAATATTAGGTGGGTTTTCCTCTGATTGAGAAAAATTAAAAGTTTAAATTAATATTTCAAATGAGCTCCAATGTTCATGAAATTTAAAATGGAAGCATTTGACATCAAATTATTAGGTGGGTTTACCTCTGATTGTGCAAAATTGAAATTTTTTTGTGACACATTTTACGTCCGGGAGCAAAATTGAATGTTTAAATTAATATTTCAAGTGAGCTCCGATCTTCGTGAAATTTGAAATGGAAGCATTTGACATCAAAATATTTGGTGGATTCTCCTCTGATTGAGAAAATTGAAACTTTAAATTAATATTTCAAACGAGCTCTGATCTTCGTGAAATGTAAATTGGTAGCATTTGACATCATAATATTAGGTGGGTTTTCCACTGATTGTGTATAATTGAAACTTGAAATTAATATTTCAAACGAGCTCAGATCTCCATGAAATTTAAAATATCAGCATTTCACATCAAAATATTAGGTGGGTTTTCCTCTGATTGAGAAAAATTGAAACTTTAAATTAATATTTCAAACGAGATCCGATCGTCATGAAATTTAAAATGGAATCATTTGATATTAAAATATTAGGTGGGTTTTCCTCTGATTGTGTAAAACTAAAACTTTAAATTAATATTTTGATGTCAAATACTTCCAATTTAAAATAAAAGCATATGACATCATAAAATTGAAAGTTTAAATTAATATTTCAAACGAGCTCTGATGTTCATTAAATTTAAAATGGAAGCATTTGACACCAAAATATTAGGTGGGTTTACCTCTGATTTTGCAAAATTGAAACTTTTTTTGTCACATGTTTTACGTCCGGGAGCAAAATTGAATGTTTAAATTGATATTTCAAATGAGCTCCGATCTTAGTGAAATTTAAAATGGAAGAATTTGACATCAAAATATTAGGTGGGTTCTCCTCTAATTGAGAAAATTAAAATTTTAATTAATATTTCAAACAAGCTCCGATCCTCGTGAAATTTAAATTGGAAGCATTTGACATCAAAATATTAGGTGGGTTTTCTACTGATTGTGTAAAATTGAAACTTGAAATTAATATTTCAAACTAGGTTGGATCTCCATGAAATTTAAAATAAAAGGATTTAACATCAAAATATTAGGTGGTTTTTGCTTTGATTTAGCAAAACTGAAACTTTAAATTAATATTTCAAACGACATCCGATCTTCGTGAAATTTAAAATGGAAGCATTTGACATTAAAATATTACGTGGGTTTTCCTCTGATTTTGTAAAACTAAAACTTTAAATTAATATTTGAAACTTTAAATTAATATTTTGATGTGAAATTCTTTCAATTTAAAATAGAAGCATTTGACATCATAATATTAGGTGGATTTTCTTCTGATTAAGCAAAATTGAAAGTTTAAATTAATATTTCAAACGAGCTCCGATGTTCATGAAATTTAAAATGGAAGCATTTGACATCAAAATATTAGGTGGGTTTACCTCTGATTGTGCAAAATTGAAACTTTTTTGTCACGCGTTTTACGTCCGGGAGCAAAATTGAATATTTAAATTAATATTTCAAATGAGTTCCGATCTTTGTGAAATTTAAAATGGAAGCATTTGACATCAAAATATTAGGTGGGTTCTCCTCTGATTGAGTGATGTAGCCCAAAACCTTCAGAAACAAAATTCATGAAAAAAGACAACACAGTGCCAGAATGATAGAATTCCAAATTGTCATTAACTGCGTCCAACTACTCTCCTCTACAATGAAAGAAAACTCCTACTTATTACAATTTTGAAAATTACCATATTTGATAGATTTTTGGGAAAAACAATTTTTTTCTATTTTTGGTAACTTTTCAAACTCATCCTAAGAATCCCAATTTTTCCCTATAAAATCTATCAACTAAGGAAATATGAATTGCCGACTAATCCACAAAATCAGAAACATGATTTCGGATTTATTACAAAAAATAAAACTCAAAAACTGGAAAGAAAAGAAAAAAGCTAATTTTGAAGGTCATGATGAAACTTTAGGCTTACAAAAAGATGTCGAAACGACCGCCAACAGAGCTAGCTTGATTAGATCCACCATGAAATCTAGTTCACGACCCAGCCTGTAATATTTCATGCAAAACCCACATCCGAGTCAAAAGTTATAACCTCTGAAAGTTGCTGCATCGTTTACAGAATTGAAACTTTAAATTAATATTTCAAACGAGCTCTGATCTTCATCATATTTAAATTGGAAGCATTTGACATCAAAATATTAGGTGGGTTTTCTACTGATTATGTAAAATTGAAACTCAAAATTAATATTTCAAGTGAGCTCCGATCTCCGTGAAATTTAAAATAGAAGTATTTGACATCAAAATATTAGGTGGCTTTTCCTCTAATTAAGAAAAATTGAAACTTTAAATTAATATTTCAAATGAGATCCGATCTTCATGAAATTTAAAATGGAAGCATTTGACATTAAAATATTAGGTGGGTTTTCCTCTGATTTTGTAAAATTGAAACTTTAAATTAATAATTGAAACTTTAAATTAATATTTTTATGTCAAATGCTTTCAATTTAAAATAGAAGCATTTGACATCATAATATTAGGTGGGTTTTCCTCTGATTGATCAAAATTGAAAGTTTAAATTAATATTTCAAACGAGCTCTGATGTTCGTGAAATTTAAAATGCAAGTATTTGACATCAAAATATTAGGTGGGTTTACCTCTAATTGTGCAAAATTAAAACTTTTTTGTCACATGTTTTACGTCCGGGAGCAAAATTGAATGTTTAAATTAATATTTCAAATGAGTTCTGATCTTCATGAAATTTAAAATGGAAGAATTTGACATCAAAATATTAGGTGTGTTCTCCTCTGATTGAGTGATGTAGCCCAAAACCTTTAGAAACACAATTCACAAAAAAATACAACACAATGCCAGAATGATAGGATTCCAAATTCTCATTAACTGTGTCCAACTACTCTCCTCTACAATGAAAGAAAACTCCTACTTATTACAATTTTGAAAATTACCATATTTGGCAGATTTTTGGGAAAATCTATTTTTTTCCATTTTTGGTAACTCTTAAAACTCATACTAAGAATCTTGATTTTTCCCTAGAAAATCTATCAACTAAGGAAAGATGAACTGCCAACTAATCCACGAAATCAGAAACATGATTTTGGATTTATTACAAAAAACAAAACTCAAAAAATTGAAAAGAAATGAAAAAAGCTAATTTTGAATGTCAAGATGAAACTTATGACCTCCGGAAATTGTTGCATCATTGAGAGAATTGAAATTTTAGATTAATATTTCTAACGAGCTCTGATCTTCTTGAAATTTAAATTAGAATCATTTGACATCAAAATATTTGGTGGGTTTTCCACTGATTGTGTAAAATTGAAACTCAAAATTAATATTTCAACGAGCTCGGATCTCCGTGAAATTTAAAATAGAAGCATTTGACATCAAAATATTAGGTGGGTTTTCCTTTGATTGAGCAAAATTGAAACTCTAAATTAATATTTCAAACGAGATCCGATCTTCATGAAATTTAAAATGGAAGCATTTGACATTAAAATATCAGGTGGGTTTTCCTCTGATTGTGTAAAACTGAAACTTTAAATTAATATTTGAAACTTTAAATTAATATTTTAATGTCAGATCCTTCCAATTTAAAATAGAAGTATTTGACATCAAAATATTTGGTGGGTTCTCCTCTGATTGAGCAAAATTGAAAGTTTAAATTAATATTCCAAACGATCTCCGATGTTCGTGAAACTTAAAATGGAAGCATTTGACATAAAAATATTAGGTGGGTTTACCTCTGATTGTGCAAAATTGAAACTTTTTTGTCACACGTTTTACGTCCGGAAGCAAAATTGAATGTTTAAATTAATATTTCAAATGAGCTCCGGTCCTCGTGAAATTTAAAATGGAAGCATTTGATATCAAAATATTAGGTGGGTTCTCCTCTGATTGAGAAAATTGAAACTTAAAATTAATATTTCAAACAAGCTCCAATCTTTGTGAAATTTAAATTGGAAGCATTTGACATCAAAACGTTAGGTGGGTTTTCCACTGATTGTGTAAAATTGAAACTTGAAATTAATATTTCAAACGAGCTTTGATCTCCATGAAATCTAAAATAGAAGCATTTGACATCAAAATATTAGGTGGGTTTTCCTCTGATTGAGCAAAATTTAAACTTTAAATTAATATTTCAAACGCGACCCGATCTTCGTGAAATTGAAAATGGAAGCATTTGACATTAAAATATTAGGTGGGTTTTCCTCTGATTGTGTAACATTGAAAATCAAATTAATATTTTGATGTCAAATGCTTCCAATTTAAAATAGAAGTATTTTACATCATAATATTAGGTGGGTTTTCCTCTGATTGAGCAAAATTGAAAGTTTAAATTAATATTTCAAACGAGCTCCGATATTCATGAAATTTAAAATGGAAGCATTTGACATCAAAATATTAGGTGGTTTTACCTCTAATTGTGCAAAATTGAAGCTTTTTTGTCACACGTTTTACGTCTGGGAGTAAAATTGAATGTTTAAATTAATATTTCAAATGAGCTCGGATCTTCATGAAATTTAAAATGGAAGCATTTGACATCAAAATATTGGGCGGGTTCTCCTCTGATTGAAAAAATTAAAACTTTAAATTAATATTTCAAACGAGTTTCGATCTTTGTGAAATTTAAATTGGAAGCTTTTGACATCATAATATTAGGTGGGTTTTCCACTGATTGTGTAAAATTGAAACTTGAAATTAATATTTGAAACGAGCTCAGATCTTCATGAAATTTAAAATAGAAGCATTTGACATCAAAATATTAGGTGTGTTTTGCTCTGATTGAGCAAAATTGAAACTTAAAATTAATATTTCAAACGAGATCTGATCTTCGTGAAATTTAAAATAGAAGCATTTAACATTAAAACATTAGGTGGGGTTTCCTCTGATTGTGTAAAAATCAAACTTTAAATTAATATTTTGATGTCAAGTGCTTCCAATTTAAAATAGAAGCATTTGACATCAAAATATTAGGTGGGTTTACCTCTTTTGTTCAAAATTGAAACTTTTTTGTGACACATTTTACGTCCGGGAGCAAAATTGAATGTTTAAATTAATATTTCAAATGAGCTCTGATCTTCATGAAATTTCAAATGGAAGCATTTGACAATGAAATATTAGGTGGGTTCTTGTTTGATTGAGCAATGTAGCCCAAAATCTTCAGAAACACAATTCACAAAAAAAGACAACACAATGCCAGAATGGTAGAATTCCAAATTCTCATTAATTGCGTCCAACTACTCTCCTCTACAACGAAAGAAAACTCCTACTTATTACAATTTCAAAAATTACCATATTTGACATATTTTGGGGGAAAACTATTTTTTTCCATTTTTGGTAAATTTTAAAACTCATCCTAAGAATCTTGATTTTTCCCTAGAAAATCTATCAACTAAGGCAAGATGAATTGCCAACTAATCCAGGAAATCATAAACACGATTTCGGATTTATTACAAAAAACAAAACTCAAAAAAATGGAAAGAAAAGAAAAAAGCTCATTTTGAAGGTCAAGATGAAACTTTAGGCTCCCGAAAAGATGTCAAAATGACCGCCAACAAAGCTTCTTTGGTTGGATCTGAAATTAAATATAGCTCACGAATCCGCCTGTAAAATTTCAACCAAAACCCACATCTGAGTCAAAATTTATGACCTCTGGAAGTTGCTGCATCATTGAGAGAATTGAAACTTTAAATTAATATTTCAAACGAGCTCCGATCTTCATGAAATTTAAATTGGAAGCATTTGACATCAAAATATTAGGTTGGTTTTTCACTGGTTGTGTAAAATTGAAACTCAAAATTAATATTTCAAACGAGCTCAGATCTCTATGAAATTTAAAATAGAAGCATTTGACATCAAAATATTAGGTGGGTTTTCCTCTGATTGAGCAAAATTGAAACTTTAAATTAATAGTTCAAACGAGATCCGATCTTCATAAAATTTAAAATGGAAGCATTTGACATTAAAATATTAGGTGGGTTTTCCTCTGATTGTGTAAAACTGAAAGTTTAAATTTATATTTGAAACTTTAAATTAATATTTTGATGTCAGATACTTCAAATTTAAAATAGAAGCATTTGACATCAAAATATTAGGTGGGTTTTCCTCTGATTGAGCAAAATTGAAACTTTAAATTAATATTTCAAATGAGATCCGATCTTCCTGAAATTTAAAATGGAACCATTTGACAATAAAATATTAGGTGGGTTTTCCTCTGACTCTATAAAACTGAAACTTTAAATTAATATTTGAAACTTTAAGTCAATATTTTCATGTCAGATGCTTCTAATTTAAAATGGAAGCATTTGACATCAAAATATTAGGTGGGTTTTCCTCTTATTGAGAAAAATTGAAAGTTTAAATTAATATTTAAAATGAGCTCTGATGCTCTTGAAATTTAAAATGGAAGCATTTGACATCAAAATATTAGGTGGGTTTACCTCTGATTGTGCAAAATTGAAACTTTTTTGTGACACATTTTACGTCCGTCAGCAAAATTGAATGTTTAAATTAATATTTCAAATGAGCTCTGATCTTCATGAAATTTAAAATGGAAGCATTTGACATCAAAATATTAGGTGGGTTCTCCTCTAATTGAGAAAATTGAAACTTTAAATTAATATTTCAAACGAGCTATGTTCTTCATGAAATTTAAGTTGGAAGCATTTGACATCAAAATATTAGGTGGGTTTTCCACTGATTGTGTAAAATTGAAACTTGAAATTAATATTTCAAACGAGCTCAGATCTCCGTAAAATTTAAAATAGAAGCATTTGACATCAAAATATTACGTGGGTTTTCCTCTGATTGAGCAAAATTGAAACTTTAAATTAATCTTTCAAACGAGATCCGATTTCGTGAATCTTAAAATGGAAGCATTTGACATTAAAATATTAGGTGGGTTTTCCTCTGATTGTGTAAAACTGAAACTTTAAATTAATATTTTGATGTCAAATGCTTCCAATTTAAAATAGAAGCATTTGACATCATAATATTACGTGGGTTTTCCTCGGATTGAGTAAAATTGAAAGTTTAAATTAATATTTCAAACGAGCTCCGTTGTTTGTGAAATTTAAAATGGAAGAATTTGACATCAAAATATTAGGTGGGTTTACCTCTGATTGTGCAAAATTAAAACTTTTTTGTCACACATTTTACGTTTGAGAGAAAAATTGAATGTTTAAATTAATATTTCAAATGAGCTCCGATCTTTGTGAAATTTAAAATAGGAGCATTTGACATCAAAAGATTAGGTGGGTTCTCCTCTGATCTTCGTGAAATTTAAATTGGAAGCATTTGACATCAAAATATTAGGAGGGTTTTCCACTGATTCTGTAAAATTGAAACTTGAAATTAATATTTCAAACGAGCTAGGATCTCCGTGAAATTTAAAATAGAAGCATTTGACATCAAAATATTAGGTGGGTTTTCCTCTGATTGAGTAAAATTGAAACTTTAAATTAATATTTCAAACGAGATCCGATCTTTGTGAAATTTAAAATCGAAGCATTTGACATTAAAATATTAGGTGGGTTTTCCTTTGATTGTGTAAAACTGAAACTTTAAATTAATATTTGAAACTATTAACTAATATTTTGATGTCAAATGCTTTGAATTTAAAATAGAAGCATTTGACATCATAATGTTAGGTGGGTTTTCCTCTGATTGAGCAAAATTGAAAGTTTAAATTAATATTTCAAATGAGCTCCGATGTTTGTGATATTTGAAATGGAAGCATTTAACATCAAAAAATTAGGTGGGTTTACCTATGATTGTGAAAAATTGAAACTTGTTTGTGACACGTTTTATGTCCGGGAGCAAAATTGAATGTTTAAATTAATATTTTAAATGAGCTCCGATCTTCGTGAAATTTAAAATGGAAGCATTTGACATCAAAATATTAGGTGGGTTCTCCTCTGATTGAGTGATGTGGCCCAAAACCTTCAGAAACACAATTCACAAAAAAAGACAACACAATGCCAGAATGATAGAATTCCAAATTCTCATCAACTGCGTCCAACTACTCTCCTCTACAATGAAAGAAAACTTCTACTTATTACAATTTCAAAAATTACCATATTTGGCATATTTTTGAGAAAAATAGTTTTTTTCCATTTTTGGTAACTTTTAAAACTCATCCCAAGAATCTTAATTTTTCCCTAGAAAATATATCAACTAAGGCAAGATGAATTGCCGACTAATCCACGAAATCATATACACGATTTCAGATTTATTACAAAAAACCAAACTCAAAAAATTGGAAAGAAAAGAAAAAAGCTAATTTTGAAGGTCAAGATGAAAGTTCAGGCTCCGAAAAAGATGTCAAAATAACCGCCAAAAGAGTTAGCTTGGTATGATCTGCCATTAAATCTAGCTCACGAATCCGCTTGTAAAATTTCAGCAAAAACCCACATCCCAGTCAAAAGTTATGACCTCCGAAAGTTGCTGCATCATTGAGAGAATTGAAACTTTAAATTAATATTTCAAACTAGCTTCGATCTTCGTGAAATTTAAATTGGAAGCATTTGACATCAAAATATTAGGTGGGTTTTCCACTGATTGTGTAAAATTGAAACTTGAAATTTATATTTCAAACAAGCTCGAATCTCCATGAAATTTATAATAGAAGCATTTGACATCAAAACATTAGGTGGGTTTTGCTCTGATTGAGCAAAATTGAAACTTTAAATTAATATTTCAAACAAGATCCGATCTTCGTGAAATTTAAAATGGAACCATTTGACACTAAACTATTAGGTGGGTTTTCCTCTGACTCAATAAAATTGAAACTTTAAATTAATATTTGAAACTTTAAGTTAATATTTTGATGTCAAATGCTTCTAATTTAAAATAGAAGCATTTGACATCAAAATATTAGGTGGCTTTTCCTCTGATTGAGCAAAATTGAAAGTTTAAATTAATATTTAAAATGAGCTATGATGCTCTTGAAATTTAAAATGGAAGCCTTTGACATCAAAATATTAGGTGGGTTTACCTCTGATTACGCAAAATTGAATCTTTTTTGTCACACGTTTTACATCCGGGAGCAAAATTGAATGTTTAAATTAATATTTCAAATGAGCTCCGATCTTCGTGAAATTTAAAATGAAAGCATTTGACATCAAAATATTAGGTGGGTTCTCCTCTGATTGAGAAAATTGAAACTTTAAATTAATATTTCAAATGAGCTCCAATCTTTGTGAAATTTAAATTGGACGGAGAAAATTGAAACTTTAAATTAATATTTCAAATGAGCTCCAATCTTTGTGAAATTTAAATTGGACGCATTTGACATCAAAATATTAGGTGGGTTTTCCACTGATTGTGTAAAATTGAAACTTGAAATTAATATTTAAAATGAGCTCAGATCTCCATGAAATTTAAATTAGAAGCATTTGACATCAAAATATTAGGTGGGTTTTGCTCTGATTGAGCAAAATTGAAACTTTAAATTAATATTTCAAACGATAACCGATCTTCGTGAAATTTAAAATGGAAGCATTTGACATTAAAGTATTAGGTGGGTTTTCCTTTGGCTCTATAAAACTATAACCTTAAATTAATATTTGAAACTTTAAGTTAATATTTTGATGTCAGATACTTCTAATTTAGAATAGAAGCATTTGACATCAAAATATTTGGTGGGTTTTCCTCTGATTGAGCAAAATGGAAAGTTTAAATTAATATTTAAAACGAGCTCTGATGCTCTTGAAATTTAAAATGTAAGCATTTGACATCAAAATATTAGGTGGGTTTACCTTTGATTGTGCAAAATTGAAACTTTTTTGTGACACGTTTTAAGTCCAGGAGCAAAATTGGATGTTTAAATTAATATTTCAAATGAGCTCCAATCTTCGTGAAATTCAAAATGGAAGCATTTGACATCAAAATATTTGGTGGGTTCTCCTTTGATTGAGAAAATACAAAACTTTAAATTAATATTTCAAACAAGCTCCGATCTTTGTGAAATTTAAATTGGAAGCATTTGACATCAAAATATTAGGTGGGTTTTCCACTGATTGTGTAAAATTTAAACTTGAAATTAATATTTCAAATTAGCTCGGATCTCCATGAAATTTAAAATAGAAGCATTTGACATCAAAATATTAGGTGGGTTTTCCTCTGATTGAGCAAAATTGAAACTTTAAATTAATATTTC